>JALIZH010013070.1:0-134494 GCA_030522465.1 Rhipicephalus appendiculatus
GGGCTTCCGCAATATCTAACGGACAAACGGAGAAAAGATGCCGTTCCAAAGTGCGAGCGTCTTATTTACTTCCTCTTCATCCTCGCCTCTTCTTTGCCTTCCTCGGGAATTTCTCACCCTCGGTCACGCTGCATGTTTCCGGTGTGTCTTTTCCACCAGTGTGGACGCCGAAAACGCCTCCGATTTCGGTGCGCTCGAGTAGGCAGGCTTCGAGGAAATACTACCTGCTGTCGAATCGTCTATGGACGATGGCCACAGATCCTTCAATCCATGATATCACCCAAATACGACGGTTCCTCTGTGTCCACTGGCCGAAAGTGCAAATTTTCGTGAAGGCGCAAATGTGCACCTGTGATCCCTAGTGCGTCTGCTAGACTTCGGTCGAGATCAAACACAAACAATGCTTCTCAAGCAATGAAATACCCTTTTTAAAGCGCCCATAAACAATTTCGATTAATCGATTAAAACACAACATCGAAAGCAATTAATCGATTAAAGATCAAATCGATCAACGATTAACGATTAATCGATTAAAAATTTTAATTGACCATCCCTACTCGAAGGCGAAAGGCGTCTCCTTCTTCTCAACCGACATGTTAATCCTCCCTTGGCCTTTTCAGAAGGCTTTCTGCCCCTAACGTTGATTTACACTGCCTTCAGGATCAGATACATTGCACGCTTTGTGCACTTCAAGAGGTTTTGCACTGCCTCCGTGATCGGTCCACCTTTGAACAAGCGACTATATCACCTGGAGATGTCATTATGTGACGTCACTTTATATGACGCGACGTCCCATGATGACATGAAGCTGAGGTCCTACCGAGTTCAAATGACGGAAGGAATAATTCAGGCTTACAACATCAGGAGAAGAGGTGAAAATTGTATCGGCGTACCTTGTATTGTCCTACATGATGTGTACGATGTCTTAACATTCCTTTTCTTTGGGAGTACATGTGGTCTTTTATTGTGCTTTTTTTTTCTTTCGTATTCAGGATGTAGGCTGGTTTGACGTTTCTTTCCCTTTAAATTAAACACGTGGGTGTGTGCGTGGCAGTGTTTTTTATGTCATATGCTTTCAATAAACATCCAGTGATATGTTCAAGAACGCTATATGACGTCATAGTGATGTCATGATGAAGTTTAATGGCGACGTACTCACGTGATGATGATTTTTTGCATCGCTCATGTTGTCGCCGACGCCACGAGACGACGGCACCGCCGAACGTCAATTTGCGCGTTTGATGGGGCATTTAAGGCTGTCGCCTTAACATTACAGTACTGTACGATCAAGTGCCTAATAACACATCCAACAATACTACTACAATAAAAGCGGGCTCCATCGGATTTTACGGGAACGGAAAAAATGTTCAAATTAACCGAATAACGATTTACTGAAATTAGTATCTAGAAAACAATGAACATACTGTTGCATCAATACATTTTCACTTTGTTAATGAATACGCAAATCCAGTACTTTGCATAATAGCCATGTAATTAGCCGCAATTTTCGTTATTCTGCGTTTTCGTTCGCAATGAGACGGCTTCGAAAGGCCGCCATGTCTTAATTAGCCTGAAACTTGCTTGGACCCTTCTCTTATTACGTACGGCCGCCACCAATACACCACCATGCGCACGCGACGATAGTTCTCTCGCAGGCAAAATGGCCGGCAACTGATAGTTCATCCGTCGGGATGTAGCAAACAAGTTTTATATCAGCATACCAAGCGTGGCTGAAAGCTTGTCATATTGTCACGTGGTCGTGACGTCGACGAAGGCAACAGTCGGCGTTTAAAAGAAGAAACTCTTTATTAGGCCGAACTTCTGGCCGGTAAACGGAAAGTCAGAATACAGCAATAAGCACTGGCACTGATAGCGGCGAACGGAGCGTCGGCCGTCGATCAACTGATCATCGTTGGGACGCACCGTCTTTTATACAGCGCGCGTCGAACTTTCTAGCCTTATCACTGCTGGTCGCGCAAGCTCTAGAATAAGCTGGTCGGTTCGCGTCCGGCGTGCAATCTTAACAAGACGATCTTCTATAATCGCGAAGCTTCTCGAATGCTAAGGCGTGGTCTGCGCCGAGCGTTACTGACAGTCTTTGTGGGCGGAAACCGAATACAGCAAACGCGAAAATAAGAAACGCGCGTGGCAATATTCAACAGCTTCCACCGTGTTTGAATTTGTGGAATCGCGCGCACATTGGATCAAGTCAAAACGAAGCTTCTGAGTGCCGGATCCGCATGAGGATCCGCATGAGTTAGTGATCCGTGGTAACTAACGGCGAAGTTAGTGGTGAGAACACCTCAAATTCTACCCTGACCGCTACGCAGACTCTTGCCCGGGCTGTGGAAGCTCCCCAACGGTCTTTCATGTCACGGTGGAGTGCGCCGCAAACTTATTTCCTCCCCTTCCCGATATCCTGCGCCCCTTCCGCACCAAAGAGCTGTGGGACGATGCCCTCTGCGACGGACCTCCCGAGGTCCGCCAGGCCTTGGTTCAACGGGCCCGGGTGGTCGCCGAGATCATCATAGGGGACCCGGACTAGGGTTCCCTCCCACATGCTTGGTTTCGATATATTATTTTTAATAAAACGTTTTCTCTCTCTCTCCACCTCGTTTTGTTGCGTTTCTGTTGCGTTGCAAATTTGCGGCACTTCGCAGTCGGCGCACTGCGAGGATCGTCCGAATTAACCGGGTTGCTGCCGAATGTACGCGACCCAATTCACAAGAGTGTGATGCCATTAAACAATGAAAGTGCTGGCCGGGATCATGGAACTCGTCCAATTTATCCGCTTTGCTAAATTAACGAGAGTCGAATTACGGAGGTTTTACTGTATTGAGTTCAGCTAGCACAGTCAGCCACCTACTTCATGCTTTGAATTGTCTCCTGGCAATCCACATTCCTATTGCATTTGTCTTAAAGTCTATACCGGGCCAATATGAAAAAAAAAAGACCAACTGAAAATTAAGCCAAGGAATGCGTGCAATTTTTGTTTTTTTTTTAATGATGCATAGAAGTAACGACATACAAGGTTGCATGCCAGGGTTCATGCATGCAAGGTACGCACGAGTTGCCGCCTGCCTCCACCTCTAACCAAATAGTGCTTCTCGCCTCTCCAGTTACCTTGACCTCGTATTAACAATGTACTTATGCACCGTCGACAGGCTTCTTTAGTGAGCTTTTCGCTAGGCATAAACCAGCTCCTGCTGCTAGAGGAAAGGCTGGTAGGGTGGTATATTTAGTAAGATGTATTGAAAGCTAGAAACCCTGCGCGCTGGGAAAGCTTATTCCCATACGTAAGCTTAGTTGTTCATTACGGGCAATCAACACGAGCCTTATGAAAGTTATATAGCTCCTTGGAAAAAAGCCGGGGATGGACTTTTTTGCAAGAGCGGTGTTGTCAGGTACAATCGTTAACTATATACACATTTTCTCAGAAAGAAGACATCAGAAAGACTTGGATTACTGTTGAGTGCAGGTGCGCTATATATATAGACCAATGCCTGCACTACACTTTTTTTGAACTGCTCATTAGTTGGCTCTACAATCATTGTACCATATGAGAGCCCACGACTACTAGGTTCGCTACACTATAAACTTCAATGCAAAAGCATGAATTTGCCAGTAGAAATTTCAATTGAGCTAACATGGCACGCACCGTACAGACCGCTGAGATATCAGTTGGAAATCAGGAAAAAACTGAGAGGCGATTGTCAGCTCTTATCCGTGCGACATACTGTTGCTTTCGGCATATCTTCTTCAATACGTCTCAAGTAGTATTTAAAGCTGTTAGCCAAAGCCATTTAATTAGCGTTCACTTTTAGTCTGCGCTACTGTAGAGGGAACAAGGCCTTTAATCATTTAATACTTTGTAGTGTTTTAGCTGCCAAAACCACGATATTGGTATGAGGCTCGCTATAGTGGAGCAATCCGGATTTATTGGCACCACCTGGGGTTATTCAGTATGCACAGTCTTAATCTAAGTTCGCGGGTTTTGACAAACTCATGTCTACACAAGTGGACATGCATGGCTTGAACTTGATTGCGCTGACATCAATGGTGCAAAATGCTACAATTGGTATAACGACTGTACGAGCAAAATTTTACTGTGCATTTACTTTTTCATAAAAAAAAAAACAAGCCTGCGCGAAAGCGCCGCCCAGTCCCAGTGAAAACTGGAAGAATGGCGTTTCTAGAGCCCATTGTAGACTCTCTTGGGGCAACTACTGCAAGTGCACATGCAAGGTATCCACTGCGCCATAAATCATAATTTTTAGGGGTGAAGCTCCTTAGGGTGTGGGTCTGTCCCTCCTCTGTAGTAGTAGTAGTAGGTAGGTAGGTAGGTAGCCACGTATAGTGGAATGTACCCACTCCACGTGATAAAGATGACGATGACGCAGTATAGTGGAATGTACCCACTACATGTGATAACGATGAAATATAAGCGCGTTCCAGTATAGTGGAATGTACCCGCTACACGTGATAAAGATGACGATGACGCCTGATGACCATGAAGAATAAGCGCGTTCCAGTATAGTCGAATGTGCCCACTACAAGAGATAACGATGACGATGACGCTGATGACCATGAAGTATAAGCGCGTTCCAGACCACACATTCTCTTTCTGCCATGGATGAAGACGATCGAGCTTCACCCACTCATCATCATTCACATCGTGGATGGATGGATGGATGGATGGTGGAAATTTATTAGATGCGAAGCAGCTATTTGACTAGCCTGTGTAACGCTGTCCCTCCGTGCGTCCGTACGAACGCGCCGCAACGCGCTCCCCTCGCCGCAGGTGTTGGAGCGGTGCCAAGTAGGTCACGCCGCAGCTGCGCGTTGACGTCACGCTCCCCTCGCAGTGCGCGCTAACGTCACTCTCTCCCTCGCCTGCCGCGCGCTCGCCGCAGCGCGTTGAAACGTACGCGTTGAAACATGTCTGTACGTGTCACCTCTCTCTTTCCTGCGCAACGCCGCGATGAGCGCCAGCGTCAACGCCACCACCAGTGTAAGCGTTAGCGCCCGCTGCTTCGCATCTACACATGGTTCCCTTTAGCGAAAGATGGTGTAATTTTTTATTATAGTCCTGAGAGACACGAATAGCGGGTGAATTTTTTTATGTTTAGTGGACCAGTGGTGAGTAGCGAGATTCACCCAATTTCTACGGCGCATACGCGTTTAGGATTATGGTTGTTTTTTTTGTTACGGGATGAACAATGAACAATTTGCTACACAGCTTCGATGTTAAAAGCAGTGGAAGTGGGTTTGCCTTTTCTCTGGTGAGCTGCATCGTCTTCGCCGTGAAGAGTTGCTCTGCCGGAAAAATCAACCAATGTGGTGTGTTGTTTCATCGTCTTTGTTTCTGGACTTATTTATATATTTGCACATGTAAAAATGAAAAGATTAAATTGTACAACCACATCGACGCATTTATTTATCTAACTTATGCGTAGTGTTGTAGGCCCAAGACTCCAAGAATATTGTCACATGGTTGTGCCAGTGAGGAAGGCTGCAGCAAGACTGGGAAATACGGCACTCTTTATTTTCAAGTTGGAAAGCACCAACTATGCCATTATTCGTCATTATGTGTATAAGGGAGCTACCCGCTAGACATATAGTATTGTCGCGGGTTATAAAGCACAGGGGCTTTACTCAGAGAAGTACGGCGTGTCGTACACGGAGAGACACTCAAGGAGAGAACTGCCAAGAACGTTTTCTTCGCTCTTTTGCGCTGCGCCTCTCGAGTGGATCTGTGGTCTAGCGCACAGCTAGACAGAACTATGGACGCGGCATTACCCTCCCACCAGAGTGAGCATCGTCTCGATGCTCACCAAGTAGCAGTCGATGCGTAAGGTAGCCAGTGGGCATTCACATCACTCGGAGAAATACGGCTTCATGCGGACCCCGTGCACTGCCTCAGGCAAATGCTGACGGCGTTTCGAACAGGAAGAGCCGTTAGCCACGACTTCGTACGTGACGTCGCTAAGACAGCGCAGAACCTTCTAGAGTCCGAAGTATCGGCGTAGGAGTTTCTCCGAGAGACCTCGCCGTCGTACAGGGAACCAAACCCAGACTCTTTCTTCAGGTTTATAAGCGACGAATCGATGGCGGAGATTGTACCGTTGGGCGTCAAGTTCTTGCTGATTGGTTATGCTGACGCGGGCAAGCTGTCTTGCTTCCTCGGCGCGCTCAGTGAAATCTGCGGCGTCTGTCTCTGAATCATCGCAGTCATGAGGCAGCATAGCATCAAGCATCGTAGTCACTTCTCTACCATGGATTAGTGCAAACGGTGTCATTTTCGTTGTTCCTGGCGTGCCGTATTATACGCGAATGTGACGTACGGCCAAATTCGGTCCCAAATATTGTGCTCCACGTCGACGTACATGCAAAGCATGTCGGCAAGAGTCCTGTTGAGTCGTTCCGTAAACCCATTTTTTGTGGCTGATAAGCTGTCGTCTTGCTATGCGCTGTACCACTGAGCATAAGCACAGTGCGCAGAAGTTGGCTGTAAACGCGGTACCTTTGTCTGTTATGATGACTGCAGGAGCGCCATGTCTCAGGACAATGTTCTCAACGAAGAACCGGGCCGCTTCAGCTGCAGTGCCACTCGGAATCGCCTGGGTCTCCGCGTATCGGGAGAGGTTGTTCGTCGCCACTACAACCCATTTGTTTCCGCTTTCCGATGTTGGAAATGGACCCAGAAGATCCATTACGATTTGAGCGAACGTAGTTTCCGGTACTAGAACGGGATGTAATAGCCCAGCGGGTTTGACTTGTGGTACCTTGCACCGCTGACAGTCAATGCATGTTCCCACGTAGTGTTTCACTTCCGCTGCGATTCTCGGCCAGTAGTATTTTTTTCTTTGACGCGTGTCAATGTTCTGGTGAAACCGAGATGGCACGAGGTGGCTTCGTCATGGCAGGCTTGCAAAATTTCGTTACGGAGAGTTTCGGGAACTACCAGCAGATAGCTCCTTCCTGTTGATGATAAATTCTTCTTGTAGATAATTCCGTTCCGTAAACAGAATGAAGATAGATTCCTCGAAAACACTCTCGGCGCATTCGCGGCTCGGCCTGTTAAGAATTCTATGAGTGAGTTGAGCTCCAAATCATCTTGCTGTTGACGAGAGATGACAGCCGCATCAACAACTCCTAAAAAGCTTGCGTATTCGTCATCCTCTGTAGTCGGCGGCTTAATCGGTGATCTTGACAGGCAGTCCGCATCTAAGTGTTGCCTTCCCGACTTGTAGACTACAGTCATGTCGTGCTCTTGAAGCCGTAAGTTACTCCAACGCGCCAAACGTCCAGACGGGTCTTTCTTGTTGGTCCACCAACAAAGGGAGTGGTGGTCGCTCACTGCTTGGAAAGCACGGCCATATAAATACAGGCGAAACTTTACAGCTGCCCAAACGACAGCCAGACACTCCTTCTCAGTTGTTGAGTAGTTGGACTCAGCACGTGTCAAGGTTCTGCTCGCGTAGGCAACTACTTTTTCTGCACCACCTTGGCGCTGGACAAGAACAGCACCTATACTCTGTTTCAGAAGTTCCCTTCAGTACTGTGGAGGCTACAGGGCCTATTAGGCAATAGGAAGAGTGATTAACCCCTCCACATATATTCATGCGCGCCGCGTCGTCTGCTAGCATCCCCCTGCCGTCTGCGCGCACACGTTCAGCGAGCAGACGGCAGCGCCGAAAAAAATAGAACATGGCTGCACGCATCGAGGCTGCTGCTCTCCGCCTCGAGTTTATCACGTCGTCGTCGTGCGTTCTGTGACCAGTAAGTTCCAAACAGACGCTTGTATTTGCTTTAGATTTATGTCTTGGAGCTTCGGCAGCAATGTATTCGTGACAACATTGCTGTATTTCTATGAATCGCTATCAAAAAATCGGTGCGTTAGGCTTAGCAGGCGTTGTTAGAGCAATATCTTATCTCGTCAATAACGGCAGAGCGTACCTGGTGCTTTATCCTGATCGTGAGATGACGCAAAGCGATAGCTCATTACACCATTCATTTGCTGCTGTGAGCGCTTTGGGCGAGCGTCGAGGGTGAGTTCAGATCGAAGCGGGTGGTCGCGCCTGCATGGGCGCTGCCATGTTGATTTTTAACCACAGTTACCGACGGTTACTGATACAACAATTAAAGAAATACGACGTAAATGCGATGATGAATAAACAAATTACTTATTGATGTGCAGATGCAGATGCTAAAGAAGGGCAAATGTCTCAACCTTGCCAACTGCAAGGCAATTATATCTGGATCTATGTTGTCCTGCGCAAGCGTGTGGCTTGTTTACACCCCGTAGCTTTGGCAGTGCTCAACGGTAGTGGTGAAACAGAGTATAGGCCCGCATTGCTGGCGTCCGTATGGATGGCTGTTGGTGCATCCTCATCAAAGTGGGCAAGAACGGGTGGGGTTTGTAGACGCTGCCGCAACTCGTTGAACGATGCGTCTTGCTCTTCGCCCCATACAAACGCAACATCTTCCCTTGTAAGGCGTCTGAATGGAGAGGCAATGTGCGTAAAGTCAGCTATAAATCACCGGTAGTAGGCGCAGACACCCAGGAAATGTCTGACCGCCTTCTTATCCACAGGCCTTGCGAACTTTGCGATGGCTGCAGTTTTATCGGGGTCCACCCCTAACACCTTCCTGACTGAACACATGTCCCAGAAATTGAAGTTCTTCAAAGCCGAAGTGACATTTTTCAGGTTTCAATGTAAGTCCTGCGGACCGCATGGCTTGAAGCACAGACAGCAGCCGTTTTACGTGTTCTTTAAACGTGGACGAAAAAACGATCACGTCGTCGAGGTACACAAGGCATGTTTTCCATTTTAGACCGGACAGAATGGTATCCATGAGCCTTTGAAACGTAGCTGGGGCCGAGCATAGCTGAAAGGGAAGACTTTGAATTCGTAAAGCCCGTCTGGTGTCACGAATTCTGTGTTTTCTCGGTCGCGCTCATCTACTTCTATTTGCTAGTATCCACTTTTAAGGTCCATTGACGAGAAGTAGCGAGCATGCCGTAGCCTGTCCAAAGAGTCGTCGATCCGTGGCAACGGATAAACATCTTTCTTCGTAAGGTTGTTCAGCTTACGGTAATCAATGCAGACACGCATGCTGCCACCTTTCTTTTTCACCAGTTACACCGGTGGTGCCCAAGGGCTTTTTGATGGCTGGATTACATCATCCTGTAGCATCTTCTTGACCTGCTGCTGTATTACTTCACGTTCTTTCTGAGCGACGCGATATGGGTTCTGTCGGATTGGTCTTGCTGTTTCTTCCGTGATGATACGGTGTTTAGTCAGAGGCGTTTGACCCACTCGTGACGTCGAGGAGAAACGGTCCTTGAACAGATCAAGGAGCTCCGTAAGACGGCATCTTTCAGTCGGTGTTAAGCTCGGACCGATGTCGACAGATAGGGGGAAGCGGTGCTGAAAGAGCCGTTGATTCCCTTTGCATAGCAAGACAGTCGTAAGAGTAGTCGAGTTCCTCGAGGTATGCCACAGCAGTGCCTTTACCGATGTGCCGTCGCTCATTCGTGTTGGTCAGAAGCACCTCCGCACGCCCGTCAACTAGGCTGACGATGCCACTAGCGATGGATATGCCTCGGCGAAAGAGAATGGTAGTGATGCGTTCGGCTATGGCGTCTTCATTACAGTGCACGCCGCAAAGGACGGAAACAAGACTTCGTGACAGCAGCGGCACGCAGACGTCTTCGTTGACCACACGTAACACCCTGGGTTCTTGGTCTGTGTCATGGGTCACGGGCTTGTGAGAGGCGAATGTTATCACTAGAGACCGGATTATAGGCAAATGCCTATTTTTTTCCTTGCGGTCCTATCGCGCCACTTCGATATATGAGCATGAATTAGGGGTAAAGGAGGGCTTTTAAAGTGTTTTTTATAGTCCTTATAAATGCCTATTTTTGGGGTTTCTGCCTAAATGTCCATAAGTGCCCATAAATGCCTATTTTCAAAATTGGTGCCTATATGAACGCTATTTAGCCTCAAATTTTGCTTTCGAGTACAGTTTGAGACCGTAATTCAGGTTACCAGGCAAAAATGACATTTCGGAACTTTATGGGGTGCAACAACCTAGTTCCCTAGTTCAACAAACATCCGGGAAGCAACCGCTAGCAGCAGTGAAATTGTACGCGCCGGCCACCTTACCCCACCGCACTGGCATGGCGCGAGCGGTTGGAGCAGGGGAGAGGAAAAGACGCTATTTCTGCAACCCTAAATGGGAGCCCGTCCCAGCGTGTACAGTGGAATGGGGAGAGGGAAATACAGGTGGGAAGAGGAGAGGGGAAGAGGAGAGAGAGAGAGAGAAAAGCAGCGGGCGCTAGCGCTTACACTGGCGGCGGCGTTGACGCTGGTGCTCATCGCAGCGTTGCGCAGGAGAGAAAACTGGGGAGGCGCAAAGCAGGCAGTGATGGAGCAGTTTTTCCTACTGGAACATGCCAATCGCTGCTAATGGGCAATGAGAGACAGAAGACTCCGACTGGACACAGAGACCCGCACTCCGCTTTTAGTTAACGCGCACGCTGCGAATTTTTATTGTTCAACAACGCACAGGCGAAATCTCCCACCGGCACCACCTTGGAGGTCAAGATCCATTGCTATATATACGGGATGGCCTGTGAACGGTTGTGCAGCGCGAGCAGTCGGTTTTTTCAACCAAGAAACTCGCTAGCAGACGCTGCCTGCGTCGGCGTCGCGAGGCGAGAGAGGGAGGAGCGTAGGAGAGGAGAGAGAGGGGGGTGACACGCATGCGCAGTGGGGAGTGTGAACGCCGTGGGCAGGGATGCGTAGAGGAGAGAGGGGGGGAGCGTAGGAGAGGGAGAGAGAGGGGGGAACGCGCATGCGCAGGGGGGAGCTAGACGCCGCGGGCAGGGATGGAGAGAGGGGGAGTGTAAGAGGGGAGAGAGGAAGGGAGGCGCATGCGCAGTGTGGGTGTGGTTGCCGCGGGGAGGGATGCCTAGAGGAGAGAGAGGGGGAGAGGAGGTTTTTTATTTTTTATTTTTTTTTTAACTGTTTGCGCATGCGCAGTAAGGGTGGGCACGCGGCACACCACCACCACCACCACCACCGGATTAAGCTTCGCCATAAGATGCTTCACATCTAATAAGGATTAAAGAAAGACAGGGAGGGTAACCTCCCTGTCTATCGGTGTGTGCATCTATCGGTGTGTACATCTTGCGCAGCAGCACGCGAATAGCACTCACTAGGGGGCTGACCATGCCGACAACTTGTCTGTCTTCGTCCGTCAGTTCATCAGGTACCGATGAAGTGTTCCTCTCAGTAGAAGTCTGATGTCGCACATCAGGGACATGTAGCTTTGGGAGTTTGGGCCAAGCGACAACTGCATTGCTGGTAGAAGCGTCACTGTCCTCAGGCACGGCTGCGTTTGGACTGGGTGGTGGGAACGAAGCGTCAGCTCCATTGCTTGCAGAAGCATCTTTGTCAGACCCGACAGAGCTTGGCCTGAGTGGAGGAGGTGGAGGTGGTTCTGGACGTGGTTCGCAGGCTTTGAAGGCTTTGGTGCAGCGCCGGCGACGGGACCGTCGTCGCGTAATGGATGTAGCTGCTTCTCGGTGTGAGATGTCATCTCGAACCCTTTTCTTCAGTATTTCTATCTCTCTTCGAATAACCGGGCAATCTTTCGAAGAGGCATCATTTTGTAGACGCTGCCGTCATTTTCGGCGCACGTTGCAATTTGAGCATTTCAGTATCGTGGCCCGACACGTGTCCGTGGCGTGGTGCCCAGTGCACCGGGAACAGACGGTAGCGTTCGTGCACACACTACTCACGTGGTCTAACTTCTTGCACTTCCAGCACTGAAGCGGTTTCGGTACAAAAGGGCGAACTGCGTGTCGGAAGTGGCCCACTTTTACATATGATGGGAGTGATTCGCCCTGAAATATAATCCTGACGCATCGTGACGTCCCGATACGAGATAAACTTCCAATAATGGTATCTTCTGAAGCCGGCTTGATCAGGACTGGAAGGTCTTGGTAATGGCCTCGTCAACATCATAAATTACCCCAGTGCACACTTCTTTGCCCACCGGTATATATGAGCGGGCTTCCATGCCATTAAGTTCCGTAACTTCGCGTAATGTGTCCAGCGCAGCCACATGATTGACGTCAATTTCTAGGATGTTCTTGTGGCTATTAACTCTGACCTTCTTTATTTCATTTGGCACCAGTGCCTCTAGCTGTTCAGACACGGCTTGCCGGTTCAGACGTCTCATGTTGTCACTGGCGAGAACTGGCGCGAATAGGACGGTTAATACCTCGGTATTCCGCGAAGATCGCATGGTGGACGCACTCGAATTGGATGACGTGCTCATAAGTCGTCTCTTAGCCTTACGGCTCCTCACCAGCTCGAGGGTGTCGTCACCAGACTCTTCACTGCTGAGGTAGTAGTGCACGGTGTCGTCGCTGTCAGTGCCGCTCTCGGAGCTGTTGCGCTTCCTGGAAGCAACACCCGCGGGGACTCCGGTGTCCGGTGGTCGCGCGTGGGGCAGAACGCCGAGTGTCTGAGTTACAAGCTTTTTCATGAATAATTTTCATTTCACCAGTCAAGAAGAGGAGAGTGGCGTCTATGGCCGAGGACGTGGCGGGCGGCTTTTACCGCCGGTTTTCCAGTCCAGTGTTCCCATGGAATTGAAGCACCTCCTTGAAGACTTGGGCGTGGTGGGGGGCAGAAAACAGGAGGTGCCTGCGCGCAGCAGCAGGAATATAGAGAGCGAATGCGAAACCATGGAGTGCCGTCAGGGGAAAATAGAAAGTAGGTAAAAAAAATCAGATGTGCACATGGCTTTTGTTCCGTTTGTAATTTACTCTTTAAGGGTGCTTCACCAGGTCATATGAGAAATTTTAGTCAGATATTGGAAGTGTTCGCGTGCCCAATGAAGAGCTTTGTACCACAAGAACTTTTTAATTGGTTCATTACGAGCCGCTAAAGCATGATGCCGGTAGGTGAGCTTGAAACCTTTGCCACTCGCAAGCCAAATTCCTTCCCTGCCCTCTTCGGTATCAGAGAAACTCGGAGCCGGAAGATCATATGACGTTGACGCATCAACACGCCATGCGCACGCAAGATTACACTATGTGCACATGACATGCCCAAGCCAGGTTGTGCGCACAAGCGGTGTTGCATCGTTTCGGCGTTCGCTCTATAGTGTACTGCCTGTTTCTGTGGGATGGATCCCTCTGTGCGCTTGGAGAGGCTGGCATGGACGATGTATTCTTACCACGACACAGCGCGTCGCACCGCTGGAACTGCTGTAAGGGACGATGGATCAGAAACATGTCAAGCGTTGTCAAGGCTGGCGCCGGCACGACGCGGGAACGGCGAGTACACGAACACAAAAGAAATATAGGCAGCTAAGTCTCGCATCGCTCTCGATTCGAACAAAAAAGTAAAGAAAAACGCGCACACATTCCGTTTGTATGTTTTAATATTTCTATTAACTTTCATTCTTCTTTTCAAGCAACACATTGCACAAATGACACATGTTGCCTCGAATAATCTCGGCAGTTTCATGTACTACTGTGACATACACAGGACCATTCCTTGTTGAACTTCACCTCCCCCACATTGGTGCGCGCGCCCGTGAGATAAAGGGCACGAGGCATTCAGTCTGACATTTCACCTCCTTCCGGGGAGCGTAGCGTTGTGGTGTTCACACAAAGAGGAGAAATTGACCCTAAGCTGTTAGACCCTGCCAATACGAGGCTAACAGACCCTTCTGGCTTTTTAGCGGTCTGGCTATTGAATCCACTGCTGACCTTCCCAGCCATGCCGATAAGAAGCAGACCCAGGAGCGTGTTTATTCGATGGTGGACACTTAACTTACCATTCTGGAAAATAAAAGGAGAGACCGTGTTCTGGAAACCGCGCCCGAAAAGGGACCATTTCGTGGCTATGTTAAATCATTAACGCCTTTGTACAATCATAAAATATAATATTTGTTTGCTTTCCTCTCGTAGACCAGGTCGCGCACGTCCTTATTCGAACATTTGAGTTTTTGTAAAAATTTATTGTGCCTATATTTACGATTTTGGGGGCCTAAAACTGTGTTTTTCCTGCCTATTTTTGGCGCCTAAAACACGATTTTTAGTGCCTAAAAATCCGGCCTCTAGTTATCACGCCATCACGTATGTTGACAACGGCACCGTACTCTCTTAAGAAGTCCATTCCTAGTATCAGAGGTTTGCAGCACTCCGGTAGGATCACGAATGTGGCTACAAAAGCTACATTCCCGATCTTGAGTCTTGCTGTACATTTGCCCGTAGGTACCGTTATCTGGCCTGCAGCGTTTCGAATATAAGGGTCCGTTAATTCTGTTCTTACTTTCTTGAGTTCGTCTGCCACTCGGTCACTCATAATAGAAAAGTCTGCGCCAGTATCGACTAAGGCCGTCACTTCAAGCCCATTAATCGTCAAACCGAGGTCGGTACTCACAGTTTGCTCGGCGGAATCTTGTTCGTCGCTCTCGTGTTTCGGTAAGAATGGGAGATTTTCGGCAATTTGATGACTTGCATCCTTCCCCCTCGAAGTCACTGCTTTCAGTTTTTCTTTCCGCAGGCTGGGAGACCGACCTCTGATGGCGTCAGCAACACTGCGGCGGATCGGTGAAGGAAAACGAGCCGGAGATGGTGAGCGCGTCCGGAAGGTTGCTGAGCTCTCTTGCCGGCCAGCCAAGTCGTCGTCGATGGTGGCACGGCTTTCAGCGAACTGTGAAAGCGTAGCGGCAGGTGCACTTCCGCGGTATCCAGCTGGGCGATCAGGGCAAAAGCGGTAAATGTGCCCTGGCTCTCCACAATTGTAGCGCAATGGCCGGCGATCCGCAGTGCGCCATATGTCGTTCTTACGCATATAGGGTCGCCTTATGGAATCCTACAAGGCCCAGGCTGCCACAGGATGCGGTTGGTGGTACTTCGGCGCCGGCATGGGCAATGGTCGACGAACAGCGTCTGCATAGCTGTATTCGTTCAGCTGGTAGGATACTTCTGGAGCCAATGTACGACGCACTACGTCTGCGTAGGTATATGTGTTCAGCTGGTACGGCAGATCGGGGTATTGCTCGGGAGAGGTAAACGCTTGTCGAAGTTCGTGGCGAACGGCTTCAGCGATGGAGGCAACCGTGAACTCCTGCTGCGGTGGTGCTTGCGACGGTGATGTGCCCCTTGCGTTCTCCTTCGCAATCTCCTCGCGCACGATCTGTCGAGTGAATTAGCGAAGAGCATGTCCAGCAATCTGGGACATCGACTAGTGCGGCAAAGCCGACCCCAAGGGGAAGCGCTGGGCATAACTCTATGGGGAGCGTTCTTCAAAAAATGATTACTGAGCAATGCTTGATTTTTCGCTAATTGCACTTCAGGCACTTAATGCTGACAACCTCCTTATGTGGTACAACGCGATTAGTTTTAATCGGCCGGCTGGATTTTTTTCCCGAGACACTTTTGTGCATCCATTGAAAATGTACGGGGTGATTTTTGAAAAGCTAATTGTAGCGCAACGATAACGTAATCGCTAATTGCACTCTAGTGGCATGTACGATAGGACAATCTGTCTTTGTGTTTGCAATTTCGTGGGATTACGCTGGGTGGATTTTTTTCCTGAAGAGCTTTTCCAAATCGATAGTGCAGGAAAGCAGCATTACAGGGGCAAAAGAATTGCCTGTCGGTAAATCGATGAGAAAGTGGACGTTGATCATGGTAAAAACTCAGCAAAAGTGTGCAGATGTGACGTACATTATGTGGATGAAGCATCAGGAATTTCATAACCGTAATAAATATTTATCACTAATCTAACCATTTAATTTAGACTTATGGGGGAAGCTCTCAGTGTAGAAGCACATATGTAGTACAGTACATATAGTGTTTCAATGTGAACAGTTACGATAAGGTGGTAGAAAACAATTTCATATCATTGGTTTGTACTGTTTATTGTTCTCATTAATTAGGAGCTCGGGTTAATTACAATCAATGACTTATATGCTATCTATGTGTTGAGTGATGTCATACGAAAAGTGTCCGAGATGGCATACAGATTTGAAGGTATGAAATTCCGAAGTTGCTGTGGCATGACATGACTGCATGAAGAATATAAATGACAGGTCATAACATGAAACTCATGACACTTATGTCATGAACGGTATGATCTACATGCCACATTATTAGCGCTCTCACGGCCGTTTCTTAGTTTAAGGTATACCGAAAATATTGAGGCTTGTAAAGAGTGTATGACGAACATAAATAGCAGGTATTAAGGCGAAAGCCTTTAATGTCTCATGCTCACGTCCGTCCGGTGTCCGTCCGGGGTCCGTCCGTCCGGTGTCGTCCGGTGTCCGTCCGGGGTCCTTCCGTCCGTTGTCGTCCGTTGTCGTCCGGTGTCCGTCCGGTGTCGTCCGGTGTCCGTCCGGGGTCCGTCCGTCCGGTGTCCGTCCGGGGTCCGTCCGTCCGGTGTCCGTCCGGTGTTCGTCCGTCCGTCCGGTGTCCGTCCGGCGTCCGTCCGTTCGGTGTCCGTCTGGGGTCCGTCCGTCCGTTCGGTGTCCGTCTGGGGTCCGTCCGTCCGTTCGGTGTCCGTCTATCCGGTGTCCGTCCGGGGTCCGTCCGTCCGGTGTCCGTCCGTCCGTCCGTCCGTCTGTCTGTCTGTCTGTCTGTCTGTCTGTTTGTCTGTCTGTTTGTCTGTCTGTCCGTCCGGTGTCCGTCCATCCGTCTGTCTGTCTGTCCGTCCGTCCGGGGTCCGTTCGGTCCGGTGTCGTCCAGTGTCCGTCCGGTGTCCGTCCTTCCGTCCGGCGTCCGTCCGGGGTCCGTCCGTCCGGTGTCGTCCGGTGTCCGTCCGGGGTCCGTCCGTCCGGCGTCCGTCGGTCCGGTGTCCGTCCGGGGTCCGTCCGTCTGGTGTCGTCTGGTGTCGTCTGGTGTCGTCCGGTGTCCGTCCGGGGTCCGTCCGGTGTCCGTCCGGGGTCCGTCCGTCCGGTGTCGTCCGGTGTCCGTCCGTCCGTATGTCCGGGGTCCGTCCGTCCGGTGTTCGTCCGTCCGTCCGGCGTCCGTCCGTCCGGTGTCGTCCGGTGTCCGTCCGTCCGTATGTCCGGTGTCCGTCCGGGGTCCGTCCGTCCGGTGTTCGTCCGTCCGGGGTCGTCCGTCCGGTGTCCGTCCGGGGTCCGTGCGTCCGTTCGGTGTCCGTCTATCCGGTGTCCGTCCGGGGTCCGTCCGTCCGGTGTCCGTCCGTCCGTCCGTCCGTCCGAGCCCTGGCACGGAGCCAGGTGGCCGCCGGGGTGCGCAAGTGGACGCCGGTCGCGTCGGACTCTACAGCGCTCGTGCTTTGCTTGCGTAGCTTCACTGTGCCACGCGTTTGGAATCATTCTGACCGACGCCTTCTCAATGGAAACAGGCGTTCGCGGAACACTCTTTGGAATTTACAAAGGGTCCGTCAATTTAAGCGCTGGAACGCGGATGGCGTTTGCACGATGCGCAAAGCGCGAGAAAATACGAACGCATGCGAACGGAGGAAGATTAGTCTCGCGTCTCGGTGCGACTCGCGGTAAAAAAATAAACAAGAAAACACGCACACATTAGGTTTGTGTGTTATCCCACTGAGAGTGTAAAAGAAAGAAAGACATGCGATAGTCAGTCGAATGGCCACACGCTTTCGCCGTACACACGTTGGAATGTACAAAGTGTCCTTCAATTTTTAACAATTATGACATGTATGCCATTTATGACATGATTTACATGCCACACTCATGGTGCGCGTGCGGCCGTTTCATTCACTGGATATATACTGAAATTGGTATTATGCAATGTTACTGCGTGACAAATATAGATGACAAGTATTAACATAAAAATCATAACATGTATGTCATGTATGACATGACTTACGTTCCACGCTCATGGCACGCTCGCAGCCGTTTAGTTTCCTGATATTGCGTGACATGACTGTATGACGAACACAAATAACAGATCCTTACATGAAAATTATGGCACGGATGTCATGTGCGGCATGACTTACATGCCACGCTCATGGCGTGCTCGCAGCCGTTTCGTTTCCTGGCTATATACCAAATGTGATATGACGTGACATGACTGTATGACGAACATAAAAAAATTACGGCATATCCACGGAGTGAATGATGATGAGTGGGGCGAAGCGTGCGTCCGTCCGTCCGTCCGTCCGTCCGTCCGTCCGTCCGTCTGTCTGTCTGTCTGTCTGTCTGTCTGTCTGTCTGTCTGTCTGTCTGTCTGTCTGTCTGTCATAGAACTAGGCGGTCACGTACCAAGAGACAGGGATGTACAGACCCGCGGCTTTAGGAGCTTCGCCCCTAAAAAAAACACTACGCTTTTTACACGTGTTGGTACTGCAACGTTTTGCCTTTGGCGGTAATTATTCGAAAAGTACGCGAAAAAAAATGACACCATCTCCCGCCAAAGGGGGAGCATGAGGCGATGCGAAGCACACCGCGTTTGCATCGGTTCGACTAGCTGTTTCCGTTCATGTTGCGTATTGGGTGTTATAGTTTGTGTTGTGTTTATGCTCTTATGTTGTTGTTAACGTAGACCCGAACGCAGACCCGAACGTGGTAGCGCGTGCCAGCGCGTTCTGACTAGGATACAACGCGTTGGTTCAGCATGCGTCTGCAGAATCTCGTTCCCCGACGTCATCACATGATTGCTGAGAGAGTGTAAGGGGGGAGAGGCCACACCGCCTTACCCAGCCCCTTACCCAGCTAGCGCGTGAGCTCACAGCATAAGACGCTCACAGAGACTATGTACATTATATACACACAAGAGTTATTCTTTTGCAAAGTACAAGGGCGTCCCCTGATAAGCTCGGGACACGGAGGCTCGGGCACTCGATTCCCTTTAGAGATGACGCAAGGCTACTGAACCTAATTTCGCTAAACCACCGTTATCGCTCAACATAATTCGTTAGTTCCTGCGCTATTTATTATTCAAGACATTGAGCAACATTCATATATCCGTGCACTGACATAACGTTTTATCCTCCGCGTATAACCTGTAAGGAAATTTTCGAAGCGCGCATAAACCAATTAAAGAATTTAAGAGGAGAACGCGTTAGCGCAATCGAGCTTCGTTCACTTCACCTTCACAGTCGCTAGCCTCGCTTAATTTCTCGGCGGACACATCCACCCTGCCGCAAGGAAAGGTACGTCTGTGCTCGTAACATATATATTGTTTCGAACTGTCCTACAGTGCCTTTTGTAAGTACAGCATGCAAAATGCTCGCTAGGACATAATTCTTTTTTCTTCAATCCGGAAGGCTACAAGCGCAAATGCGTAGCTGCATGCACTCTTTGTTGATGGTGTTGCTGATAATAAGAAAGAGAGAGAGAGAAAACTTTATTTAAAAAGTCAGTCAGTAACGTCAGGCATGGCCCGTCGCCTCCAGCCGTCTGCCGGTTTGATTACTTATTCCTGTGCACTTGGGAATCGGTCGGTTGTCACAGCAGCCACTCACTGTGCAATTCAAATGTACGACGCTGGTGCGATTCTACACTTCTGCCACGCAATATTACATGTGTGAAGGGGGGATCCTCGAACTACAAGACATTATTATAGTGCTTTTTTTATCGAAACAGTGTAGAACACCTGTTTTCCGTGCGAAGTCTTGGATTAGATTTCCTCTCGAGCCGAACATTCATATTGTCTATTTATTTGCATCTATCTCAAATTCTGGCCCCCGGAAGACGTTTATTTTCGCTAACAATACTTAGCCAACAATGAAATCACGCGCTGTTCGAAAACGTGCGCTTGGTGTAATATCAATAGTAACATGCCTCGTTTACGTTAGTGACGCCCTTTATAAGACAACTACTCACTGTTTGTCGTTTATATAATAATAATAATAATAATAATAATAGAGTGAAGAACAACGAACGTTATAGTGGGTCATCATCTCCTCCGACATCGCAGGTCTGTCTGTATACCGCGCATTGCTCGATGGCGCTTCTCGTTCGCCCGCAAGATACGTTGATTTGAGTCGTTGGTCAAGCTACTGGCCGATCCCTACGGCAGAGTTCAATAAACTTTTTTTTTATATATATCTGACAAAATATGGGAAGGTAGGCTACGTTGGAGCAGGCTATCCCAACATCATGACAGTAATGTACAAGATAAACATAAAAATACGAAAAATTAAGAATAAAAGAAGAAAAAAATAATCAGAGTCACTTGGTACATATATACACTATAGGGCTTATAACGAATGAATGAGCACAGTATATATGGGCGTAGTCCAGTTCATATATCGTGATCACATCGCGGATAGAGTCCGAACAAATAGTGGCAAGGTATAATAAGAACTAAAGACAGTTAATTAAATTTGTGTCCATTAAAAAATCACGGAGGGCGCTCACTGCGCGCCTTTGATTATCGGGATGTGGCCATGGTCCAAGTACTTTTCCAATCGTAAATAGTCGTCTGTCGAGGCGGTTCAATCGATCACTCAGTTGAGCGCGTTGTTCGTCAATTCGCGGACATTCAATAATGATATGCTCCTCTGACGCATCGACATGATCACAGTGGTCGCAGTGCGGGGACGTTCTTGTTTTTATGCGGCATAAGAAGTGAGGTGTGTATGCAACACCTAATCGTAGACGGTGCAGTAGTGTGTCAAATGGTCTATCAATCTTTTGATCAGGTGTAAATCGGAGAGACGGATCTATTTGATATAAGAGTGAAGACTTTGTATTTTCGTCAAATCAAGCGTTCTTGCACAATTTGTGGCGCAGTTCGGAAAGAACCTTCTTGCTTTCTGAGAAATAAACGGGCCCTGGTGTCAAGTGAAATTTTTTTGTGTGCTGCAGTGGCTAATTTGTCAGCATTTTCGTTTCCCATTACTCCTACGTGACTTGGAAGCCACTGAAAACATATCTCATGGCCGTCCAGATAACCGATGGTAATTGTTTTTAAGATTTCATATATTATGCTATCATCTATATGAAAATAAAAATCCTTAATCATTTGTAGCGCTCCTTTGGAGTCAGAATATATTACCCAGTTTTGCCTTTGCTGGCTTTCAACAATGAATTTAGAGGCTTGTAATATTGCAACAAGCTCCGCTGCTGTAGACGATGTCTTTCGAGAAAGTCGGAAATCTCTTTCTATTTTATATACGGGTATACGAAAAGCCGCAGACGAGCTTTCATCCATTGTAGATTCATCCATGAAAACAAATGTGAAACAATAAACTCTTCAACAACAACAACAGTAACACAATACTCATATGAGAATAATATATTTGTTATTATTATTATTATTATTATTATTATTAATGTTATTATTATTATTATTATTATTATTATTATTATTATTATTATTATTATTATTATTATTATGTGGGAGGCACAAATTTTCGAAAAAATTGAGTAGTTGTCTTATCAGAGGCGTCCCTAATGTGAACGAGGCATGCTATAGTATACTGATATTACACCAACCCCGCGTTTTTGGAGCAGCGCGCATTTCATTGGTGGCTAAGTATTCCACAAAAAAATTACACCATCTCCTGCTAAAGGGAACCATGTGTAGATGTGAAGCAGCGGGCGCTAACGCTTACACTGGCGGCGGCGTTGACGCTGGCGCTCATCGCAGCGTTGCGCAGGAGAGAAAACTGGGGAGGCGCAAAGCAGGCAGTGATGGAGCAGTGTTTCCTACTGGAACATGCCAATCGCTGCTAATGGGCAATGAGAGACAGAAGACTCCGACTGGACACAGAGACCCGCACTCCGCTTTTAGTTAACGCGCACGCTGCGAATTTTTATTGTTCAACAACGCACAGGAGAAATCTTCCACCGGCACCACCTTGGAGGTCAAGATCCATTGCCATATATACGCGATGGCCAGTGAACGGTTATGCAGCGCGAGCAGTCGGTTTTTTCAACCAAGAAACTCGCTAGCAGACGCTGCCTGCGTCGGCGTCGCGAGGCGAGAGAGGGGGAAGCGGAGGAGAGCAGAGAGGGGGTGACACGCATGCGCAGTGGGAGTGTGAACGCCGTGGGCAGGGATGCGTAGAGGAGAGAGGGGGGAGCGTAGGAGAGGAGAGAGAGGGGGGACGCGCATGCGCAGGGGGAGTTAGACGCCGCGGGCAGGGATGGAGAGAGGGGGGGAGTGTAAGAGGGGAGAGAGGAAGGGAGGCGCATGCGCAGTGAGGGGGTGTGGTTGCCGTGGGGAGGGATGCCTAGAGGAGAGAGAGGGGGAGAGGGAGGTTTCTTATTTTTATTTTTTCTTTAACTGTTTGCGCATGCGCAGTAAGGGTGGGCACGCGGCACACCACCACCACCACCACCACCACCGGATTAAGCTTCGCCATAAGATGCTTCACATCTAAAAAGTGGTAGTTGTCTTATCAGAGGCGTCCCTAATGTGAACGAGGCATGCTATAGTATACTGATATTACACCAACCCCGCGTTTTTGGAGCAGCGCGTGATTTCATTGGTGGCTAAGTATTCCACAAAAAAGTTATCTGTAGCGAAAAATCCGGTGCCGACGCTGGTGTCGGCGTCTTCGTTGTGAGTGAAAAAAAAAGCATTGCCCGTGGGCGAAAGGTCGAGGTAGCTGCAAATAAATGAACAATATTAATAGCTCGCGCGTAAATTGAACCCAGTACTTCTGCACGGAAAACAGGTGTTCTACAACACAGCCACGCCGGTGCTTGAAACTGTTCGAAAAAAAAAGAAACTATGATAATGTCATGTAGTGTGAGAAGGCCCCTTAACGTGTGTTGTGTTGCGTCCCAGAAGCGTAGAATGGCACTAGCGTCAAACATTTAATTGCACCAATGAGTGGTTGATTTCAAAAACTCGCCAATAAGCGCGTCAAGCAAGTAATAAATAGGTCCTACCGAGGGACCTTTCAAGAAACATCACCATGTAAAAATATTACCACGCTGTTCTTGAGCAATACGTGCAAAGAAACAATTACACTATAGTAGCAGCAAGGAAACCAGACGCGAGCTATCTTCAAACTCGCTTGTACGCGTTCTTCGTTCTAAATAAAACTGGCCGAAATAATCGGGTCTCTAACCAAGACCTGATGCCGTTGTGCAGACCGCATAGCCAGTGAAACAAAGAGGTGTGCTTTGCGGTTATGTACGTACATCCAAATATCATCGGGGGTTTTACGTCACAAAACCACGATATGATTATGAAGGACGCCATCGTGGAGGGCTCCGGAAATTTCGAACATGTGGTGTTCTTTAACGTGCTCTGACATCGCACAGTATACGCGCTTCCTCCATTTCGCCTCCATCGAAATGTGACCTCTGCGGACGGGGTCGAACACGCGGCTTTCGGGTCAGAACCCGAGCACTGTAACCGCTACATCACCACAGCGGACGGTCGCATATGTGAATATAATTGGTTTCATTACGCTTTCACGAACAGTCAGCAAAGAGGGGAAGACGATCTGTATAGCATGTCATGTACAATGAAATACATTTCGGACGTCTTTTATTATGTGCTCTAGAAACGTTAAGAGCGTTGTTTAAATTAAGGCGTCTTTCTTAAAATGCTTAAATTTGGAAAATAATTCAGCAATTTCGTCCCTGTAATGAATTTAGGCCTTTATTTCTGCTACGTTTTGAGCTCTTAAAAAAGATTATCACTGGCAGCGAATACGGCACGGCACGTTGCCTTCACTCTATAGCGCGAAAAAATTCACTTGTTAAGTGACGCCAACAAATATTAGCTACGTGAAGCCTGTCTCTACATATTCTCAAAGCGTCATCGCCATCTCATAGGCTGATATTATTTTCTCGAAATTAGCTTTCACAGATTACAAAAACGGCCGCGACAAAAGGACGTCCTAACTTTCTTCAAAGAAACCAGTGGGGCCGACAACTATACAACCAGCACGAAATATATTGAAAAGGACGAGAGGAAGGGCAGCACGCCCTTTCGAAATACGAGTTTGTCAAGCGCAGCCAAGTGACTTGTGCGCGCGGATTCACTAAAAAAAAAAAATACTTGATTCACGATCGAGCAACCAACCGACCGCTCGTCGTACACGACTTGCGCTTATCAGTCAGCGATCACGGATTCGCTCTCGGTGGCGATAGTCGACATCGAGCTGCTTCGTTGTTTTTTTTTTTTTAATGTATGGCCACTTTGTCTGCCGCGCGCCATGCGTTATCGCGCCAGTTTTGAAAGTTGAAGGTCTGTACGCCACGTGGTGTGAAAAACGGTGAACTAAAAGCGATGTCCCGAAATGCTGGGTATGAACACTGGTCGGTCGCGGTCAGTGCTGCGCTTTATACTGCAAGCAACCGCAAGACTGTACGACCCACTGGGATTTGTAACCCCGTTCACTATCAGAGCCAAAGATTTGCTTTTAGCGCATCTGGAAGCTCAACATCGAGTGGGACACTGTTCTTCCGCCTTCACTCCTGAATGAATGGAAAAGGTGGTGTGATGAGCTCCCTATTCTCTACGGAATCGAGCTACCTCGCTTCTGCCTGCACGATTTGGCACCACAGGTCAAGAACAGCACGCTTCACGTGTTTGCTGATGCAAGCCCATCCGCTTACGGCGAAGTCGCCTACCTGTGCACCTTCGATAATCAAGCAGGATCTTATTCCACAATCATCTTTTGCAAGGCTCACATAGCCCCAATCAAAGAATTAACCCTGGCCAGATTAGAGCTTCTTGCTTGCTTAATCGCATCAAGACTGTACAAGCACGTCAATCGGTCCATCCCTAACTCCTTCAACAGCGTGTACCTGTGGACAGACTCTATGATAGCGCTTCACTGGATAAGAGGCGACAGCCATCTTTGGAAGCAATTTGTACGACATCGAGTGGACGAGATTCAAGCTGCTACAAACATAAAGTGGTGGAACCATTGCCCAGGGAAGGAAAAACCCTGCAGATATGATCACCAGAGGATCAAATGCTGAACATCTCGCATCTTCGGAAATTGTGGTGGCATGGACCTTCGTGGCTACTTAAATGCACCGAACACTGGCCGCAGCAAGTTGGAGTAACTTCGGACCTATCGACCAAAGAGGACAGAGAACCATGCCACATAGAAGTGCACGAAGCACTGACTACACTGACTACGGCATCCCAGTTAGGAAAACCAATCATTCCTGTCGCAAATTACAGTTCCATCAATCGTTTACACCGGACCACGGCCTGGGTCTTGCTATTCGTCAGAAAACTAAAGCATGACAGCAGTGCAACATGATTTCTCACATCCCACGAAATAGCTAGCGCTGAGATGTACTGGATCCGCCAAGTCCAAGCAGAAGCCTTTTCGGAAGAGATAAGGGCAATTCGAAGAGGCGAGCAGCCCTCCCCGACGTCACCTCTGCGCAATACCGGGACTTTCCTAGACGATACCGGAATTTTACGCGTGACAGGACGTCTTCACTACAGTCAAAAAGCTTATTCCGAGCTACACCCGGTCATTTTTCCAAAAAAGCATCGTTACTCGAAATTCATAGTTTGTGAGCACCATCGCAAACTCCTGCACGCTGGTGTACGAGACACGCTCGCCGACTTACGGGAACAGTTTTAGATTCTGCAAGCACAACAGCTCGTCAAGAATGTAATCAAGGAATGCGTAGTGTGTCATCGTCAACAGGCAAAACCATTTCAGGCACAAACCCCTCCTTTACCTCCCGACAGAGTAAATGCAGCCGAACCATTTCAAGTTGTGGGGATTGACTTCACTGGACCGTCATTAGTCAAGGTCACACGATCGTTCAAGAAAGTGTACATAGCACTCTTCACTTGCGCGGTCGTCAGAGCTATTCATCTCGAACTGGTTGAAGACATGTCTGCTTCGAGCTTTCTGCACGCCTTTCGCCGCTTCGTGTCCCGAAGAGGATTTCCTGCGACCGTATACTCCGACAACGCTCTCACGTTCAAACGAAGCAAGAAAGAACTGCTCAACCTTTGGAAAAGTATACAGTCGGAAGAAGTCGCGAATACCTTTGCAAACAGCAAAATTGAATGGAAGTTTATTGTCGAGCGAGCACCGTGGTGGGGAGGATTCTATGAACGTCTCAGATCCGTCAAGCTAGCCTTGAAGAAAACCGTCGGACAGCATAGCCTCAGGAAGAAAGAACTTGTCACAACTCTAACGGAAGTTGAGGCCGTGCTAAACTCCAGGCCAATCACGTACGTTTGCAGTGACGTCCGAGATCCGGAACCCCTCACACCGGCGCACTTCATCACAGGAAAACGGCTGGTCTCGATTCCAAGCCCGAAGTCGTCCGAGCTGCCCCCGGTATCAACAAACCAACTGAACCAATTATGGAAGCACAGACAGAGCAATCTAGAAGATTTTTGGCAACGATGGGCAAAAGAATACCTTCAAGAACTACGATCATCCCGTCAGCACAAGCGAACTGCGGAAGTAAACATTGGAGACGTCGTTCTTCTTGAAGACAACCTACAACCGCGCCAACTATGGAAGCTACCCAGAGTGACCGAAGTCCACGCTGGTCGCGATGAAAAAATAAGGTCATGTACTATCCGACTTGCAGACGGAACGCATCTCCAACGACCTACCAAGTTGCTCTACCCTTTGGAAGTTCACCAGCTTTCATGAACTTTGCTTTGCGCGGGGCAGATTGTTGCAACTTACGAAGAAGAAGAAGTTGCTCCGTTCACGCGCGGCTCAAGGCCTCGAGACACGTTCAATTTGCCGGTTTGACCAGCAAGTCAAGCATGAGTTTTCTACCGTATTAAAGCCTTTAAGTTCTTTACCGAAGGCGTTTGTCTCTTCAAAGTATACGTGGAAGAGCTTCTCGTCGAGGCGCCAGTGGTTGGACTTAGCTACCCACTCGAACTGCTCAAGCCAGTCTTGCGCATCTTCGTTCGGGCGACCGTGAAATGGTTCGGGGATGAGAATATTCTGGACTGTCACCGGTGCAGGGCTCCTTGAAAATGCCATTTCTTGGGCAGGGGTAGCTGCAGGAAGCGGTGGTCCTTGTAAGAGGTGAAATTCTGGTCCCAGAGCTTGAAGGCGACGGCTTGAGCGGTACACAGGCGTCTGCACGCGTGGCTGTATCGTGGGGGTGGATGCAGGGCTACTCGCACGAGTACTGATCATGAGACGCTGGTACCCAGCACCTCCACCAGTTTCGCGGGTCATAAAACACAGGGGCTTTATTTAGAGAAGAAGTACGGTGTGTCGTACTCGGAGAGGCACTCAAGGAGAGAGTCGCCAAGAACGTCTTCTTCTTCACTCTTTTTCGGTGCGCCTCTCGAGGGGATCAGTGGTCTTCCTCGTCGTCGCTAGCGAACAGCTAGATAGAACTATGGACGCGGCAGTATTAGGCACTACGTGCACTTTGTTGATGCTGCATTTGGCTGATGACGATGAAGAATAACGGCAAAACATTTCGTAATGGGTGGGAAAGTTGAACCACACACTCGTTGCACACTTAGCATTGTGTGGCTCCTTCACTCTTATGCCTTGCTATATTACATAGGTTAACGCGAGTGCTTGTCCGACACGACACCCGTATGGGGTACTTTCGCAAGAGTGCTTAATTTGGTCGGTTGGGGCATGTTCACAAAACGAAAAGCAGCGCGAACAACAGGACAAAGACGGAGAGTGACCAAGAGCTTAGTCCGTCTCTCTGTCGTGTGGTTCAAGCTGTTTCTCGTTTCCTCTTTTCGCTAAGGGATTCAAGCACCAGCGTGGCTGTGCGGTAGAATACTCGATTGCCACGCAGAGGGCCCAGGTGGTTCAAATCCCATTCAATCCTCGATTTTTCCATCCGATCCAGGAAATCCCATCCGATCCTGGATCTTGAATTTTTAGGGGCGAAGCACCTTAAGACCGAGCCCTGTCGGCATGCGGCGGCGTGCGCGCTCATAGCCCAGGTGCAAAAACATCAGCCCGGCTCGAGCTAAATCACATTGATGATGATGTACAGATAAGGATGAGTCTCTTTAGCCAATGGATCAGAACGAACGTAAAGCGCGGCATGCGGTGGCTTAACGACAACGTCGAAAATCGGACCCGGAAATGAGAGCGCGGGAAGCGGCAGCAAAACGACAGAATCAACAATCCGGACATCACGGAAAACGATTGGCTTGTGCAGCATATGACGTCTCCATATGCTCTACGATGCGTTTCGTATGACTGTAAACAATCAACAACCACCGCGGGGACGTGCATAAACCTTGTATTTGCCAACTTCAGGTTAGATCCACTCGAAGAACCATTGGCTGTATATTTCACGGACCACAAAGCGGTGATAATGAAACGAAAGCGGCATCCAGCACTGAATACAGCATACGAATTATGACCAATAAAACACATTGTATAGACTGAACACGCGCGTTGACACTCATTTCCATGAGCGAGTGGGCAAAATGTCACAGGAGGTTCACGGTTACCAAACAATCACCATGCTTCGCCCACTCATCGTCATTTACTTCGTGGATATGAATAGATTTTTTTTTACTCATTTTATGTTTTTCTTATTTCGCGCGTAGCGGTTACGTTCAGCGGCAACGGCGGCGGTGGCGGACAACCACGGCACCGTTGTTGTGGTCTCCTAACAGCTTTCCCTGTAAAACGACTGAAGCTGTACCTAAATGATAAATAAAGAATGCATGCCCTGGTTCAGGAATTAATTTGCAAAAGTATACACAAATGAGCAATTTTGTTGAGTAATATCCTAATGAAATATCCAAATCCGATACCAGTTGTGCTATGCAACTTAAATTCAACACGAAGCGCTTTTTTCTTAGATCATTTTCGATATCAGTGAATGCATTTTGCACATAACAAAATGAAAATAAATGCAATGCTCTCAAACTTGTTTCTCGGGCTGTTTCCTAATGTATAGTAAACATATCTACAAAAAAAGAATGCAGAGGAAAAAAAAATCTTGAAGCGGCGAACGCTGTAACTTTCCAGAGATGACATTCCCTGTGTGAAATGGACGCGAAATTATTTTTGCTGTAAAAATGCTGCAAAGGATTTTATATATCACTAAGAAATATATCAGATGTTGACACAAGCTTCGAAAAAGTCATAGTTCACCGGTGCGCAGATCATTTGAGTAAACGTCGTAGTCAGGACACTCGAGAAAGCTAGCGAGCATGGCAACACAGAAGTTGTTTTTTTTTCTTTCATTTTTTTTCAATGCCACAATGAACCACTTATGCTGGATGTTTTTACCTAAAAATAATAAGCGTTCTGAATCTACGTACAACATAGTGATTGTATCGTCGCCACTCGTACCCATAGTAGTAATTTTAATCAAGTCGCATCAAAAAGCTTACGAAATGTTCTTCAAAAAGCAGCCGCAGAAAGCAACAAATTTTTCGGGAGATTAGAGCTAGGATAAATAAAAAAGTTTCTTTGATGATGTCATTGGCCTCAATAACTGCGTAATTCTGCACCATAGGTCACGATTCTATGCATGCGCATGATGAACGTGAGCGCTGTGCATTGGTCGAGGCTCGCTTATCCAGGTGACAGAAAACCCAGCAATTTCATGCGTATATCTATGTTGCCTTGGCATGTCTGATAGCAGAGCAGGGAATGAGATTAGAGTTTAGTAAAACTTGTTGTTGGGCTAGTTGGTGCATGTTACAAGAAAATTCGACGACGCAAACCAACGAGAAGAAAAGGCGAAAGGAAAGAGCGTCATTTTATTCTTCAGAATCGGGAAGAGATGACGCTCTTTCCTTTCGCCTTTTCTTCTCGTTGGTTAGCGTCGTCGAATTTTCTTGTGAGACTAGAGTTGTCTGCCAACAGTGTGGAGAGTTAAACGACACATCATTATAACTGAAGCAAATATTACTCTAATGCAGGGGTCGGCAACCTTTTGAGGTGGTGGTCCAAGTGGCATGAAGCCGACAAAGCCGGGGGGCCGCACGGAAAATGGGGTGGGGGGGTGAGGCAGGGCATTTGAAGGCAGCGCATGAAAATTCGGCGATTTGACACTAATTTGTAAAACTGAGGTGAAAATTATGTTTATTTTCAGCACGCATATAAAGTTGCATGGTTGCATAGGTTATAAGCGAAAATCCCATTTTAGGTCAAAACTGCCATGTCGGCCTTCAGATAGGAAGTGGCAAGGGAAAGGTGGGAGTAGGGTTTGACGCCGTGCCGAGGGCCGCATAATACTGCCACGCGGGCCGCAGGATGTCGACCCCTGCTCTAATGTATCACTCCCTCACTACTGTTGCGCTAAAAGCTTCGGCAGGTTAACGAGCAGTGCGCAAAGCACTCGCGTTTGATGTGAAAGTTCTTGGAACACTGAGCGATGCCACAGTACAAAAAGTGAGAACAATCATTCATCGTTACTTCAAATCAAATTGCGCGCAAACCACCAATAGAAACGAGAGCTTCAGAAAATCGAGCATGATCTATTGCGTACGAGTATAATAAGCGATCTCGAATGCCTCGAGGAGCATTACGAGTGTTGCTAACATAGAAGCATCATGATGGGCTTTGCGTTTAGCACGGCGATCGCTTTCGTTGTCTTTGCCTCTCATCTGTCCACAATGGAAGAGGGAGGTCCCTCATTTGCACACGCTCTACCATTTCCTGTACCAAGCCCGGGACCAGGTTTCCAGTCAGTATGGCGAAGACCGGTCTCTTGGTTGAGGAAACCTTTTCAAAGACGACCGCCAAGGAATGCTCTCCAGCGCCTAACCCGTCCCCTATCTAATGAACAAATTGAAAAAACGTTTCATGACCTTTACAATCTTCCACACCGCCATTCCCGTGGTAAATAAACGAAGACGATGATTGAGACGCAGGCAACGGAGGTCATCGTGGAGACGGTAAGTAATAGCTTTTCAGCTTTATTACATTCATGACGCTATTGGGAAATCTTTGCTTTTTGCGGTATACCTTAACGAATTACCTTATCTCAGTGGCCATAATAAAATTTCCAAAAGACACCATTACTTTAAAAGCGTAGTGACCGTCCACAATAAGGTGAACTTGTTGGCTAGTTGGCTGAACATTTTTAATCAGGAAACAGCGCCGTAAAAACGAAGACGAAGCAAGGAACGAGCAACACACCACACGAAGCGCTGACTATCAGCTGAAATTTATTGTGAAAAAAAGAACGTTATATAAGTACACACGTAGAAACTCCTCGTCACAAACAAAATAGAATCAAAACAAGAAAAAATACAGAAAACAAAAAAAAAATGGTAATGGGATGGTCATCATCAGATGATGCGTGTGCATGGCGTAAGCGGAACAATCATGACGAGTTAGGCGAGCGATATGAAATTTATGTCAGGTAATAAAATTAATGGTATGCTGATACAGTTTGATTTACCATTGCAATATTATGCGCCTCGACAAGTTCCCTCGTCATAGATTACGGCTCCTTGCTAGCACGTCACATTCTTAAAATTCAGGGAGACAACCACATTGCTTGCAATGTACACCGAGAGGACTACTAACGGCTGTGGTTAAATTACAGTTGTGCTCACGAAGCCTGTCGTTTAAACATCGGCCAGTCTGGCCGATGTAGCTTTTACCGCATGACAAGGGGATGCGTTAGACTACGTTCTCGACACAAGACACGAATGACGACTTGCGTTGCTACAGGCGAGACCTTCCTTGGGACGGCTGCTGACACGGTTACATAGTTTACACAGTTTATTTGGCACACACAAAGCAATTAGCCCGCTGGCCAATCCGCTTCAAATTATATTATGTGACAATCTATTCAAACATGGTAAAACAGTGCATCTGCGAGGTTGAACTTTCCAAACGTTTCGCCTGTAGCAAGCAACACAAGGGGTTTTTTAGCGGTTCAATGACGATACGCTTATCAGCGACGACGCAGCGTGAGGCACAGTTCAGCGATACAGCAGCGATCAGAAGCGCAAGCCGAGCGAGCCGAGCGTTGGCGATGCTGCTGGATGGAGGTGCAGAGCCTCAAGGAAGTGTGGAGCTGGCCAGCCTTCTTTGTCTCTCCTCGTTTTTTTTCTCTCTCTTTCTTTCTCGTTCTCTTTTCCAGTTTTTCTGTTTTTTCGTTACTTCTATTTATTTCTATCTTTCTTCTTACCTTTTCCCTGTCTTTCTTCCTCTTTCCGTTTCTTGCTTGCTTGTTCTTTTTCAATTTTTATACGTAGTTCTGCCTGCGTTACGCCAAGCGACGTCAGCATACGACAGCCCGGGCCCCTATAGTGCTCAGCATATATTATCATCATCAAGGCGCTCGAAAAACAAGAGAAAGAAGACTGTTTGGCGCAAGCAAGCGCTCAAATGTCTATGCTATATGTTGTTTTACCTGCGTTAATATTATAATCAAGGCTCACGAAGAACAAGAGGAAGGAGACTTCTCTTTGGCGCGAGCGCGCGCTCAAATGGCTATGCTATATTTGGTTTTGCCTGCGTTACATAGCCATTTGAGCACGCGCTCGCTTCAAATAATGCTATAAGTGGTTTTGCCTGCGTAACGATACTGGGCAACGAACATGCCAACGCAGCTGCTCGATTTGCGCACGAAGACGGTATAAAAGAAGCCATCCCGTTCTGAAGACCTATGCTGCCATGAAAATACGAGAGATTGCAAATGAAGATGTGAAAACCCTGTAGAACACAGCAAGTTTACGGTACACGCGACTGCGTGCTGGACCCGTCTCGTCGACTTCGGCCTGTCCGGACTCTCTCGACTCGAGACAACGGTGCTTTGCCGACTGTGGCTTGCTGTCGCTTTCACCACATATTTTGCCTTCCGAATCGGCATGGAAGACAGTGCTGCTTGCGACCATTGCGGCAGCGACAAAACTATTGACCACGTTCTTTGTCGCCGCCCTCCCTAGAGAGCGCATAGACTGCCGCAAGCTGCTGTGTTGGCCCTTGACGACAGACCCTTGTCAGAACAGTCAGTCCTCCAATGCCGACGCGAGCTGTCTTCGCACAGGAAATCAGTCAAGGCGGTAATGAACTTTTTGTGCGGTAGTGGCCTATTGAATAGGCTATAGCACCGCCACTCTTGTTTTTTTTTTATTCGCGCGTCTACTCTCCTCTTTGCTTTCCTTTCCATTTTTCTTTTCCATTCCCCCCCTCCCCTTAGTGCAGGGTAGCGAACCGGATGCTACACTTCTGGTTGACCTCCTTGCCTTTATCTCATTTTAGTCTCTCTCTCTTGCCTGCGTTACGCCAAGTGACGACGACAGCATACGATCACATCCTACGACAGCCTGGAACCCTAAAGGATTCCGCACTTAAGATTAAAAAACAGAGGAAACAAAGCAAGAGAAAAATAACGAGAAACAAGGAGGGCTGCCCATCTCCGCACTTCCCTCAGGCTTGGCACAGCATCATCAGTTCTAGCATAATTTTTCCCGTGTATTATATTTTCAATTACTTAACCTGTTTTCGAAGACTGTGTTGTGATACTGCAGTGATAATTGAACAATGTAATAAAACGAAGGTGACACAAATGATGTGCCCTGTGCTTCCAATAGTAGAATGTTGAATGCTAATGTCATCGCGATAACAGCCTCCGGGAGAAGGTATCCTGCGTTATGGCCGCCAACTGATACAATTGAGAATCGACACTGGCGTAGTGATGCAGAACTATCGATGGTACTATCGATACTATCGATAGTTGAGCCACTATCGAACTATCGATGGAACAAGAAACTATCGATAGCGCTATCGACAGCAAGTTTGAAAGTACAGTGGTCAACACACATGTCTAGAACGATGGAGTGCCGCATTCGGAACAGCACGGGCGACATCTGCAGTTCGAAACGGGCCAATTCTGAGCATGCGCGGCGCCACTGATGTGCCCGCCTTGCAGTTTCCGTCCTTGATTATCGCTGCGGCCGCGATAATTGCTTTGGCCACCAGAAGCGCAGTCAACTGTGTGCGCCAAAAAGAAAAAAAGCGCAGTCGCCCGGATTGGCTCCTATTATACTGTGAACTTATTCCCGATTCGTGGTATCGTATAATACCGAGAACGGTGCGCTTCGTTTTTTTTTTTTTTGTTTTTTTTTTAATTTTTTTTTTCGTTTTTTTTTTTTTTTTTTTTGCGCTAAACCGTTCAGAGTGCTTTCGACGGCCAAAGCGGTTGTTGCATCCTCAGTGATAAACAAGGATCAAAACTACAAGGCACGCGCGCCGTTGGCGTGCGTGCCTTGCATTTTTGGCGTGCGTGCCTTGCGCCGTTGGCGTATTTACGACTGCAGATGTCGCCCGTGCAGTTCCGTGCACGACGCTCCTTCGTTCTAGACATGAGTGTTCTCCACTGTACACTCGATTGTATAAAATCAACCGCTTGAAGTCATTGCAGCACAAACTTGAGTCTCAGAATGCGTGGTAGTATATGGCGGAGCAGGAGAAGAAGGCAGAAGGGCAAGAAAGTTGACATGCTTGCATTCCTTCAGCAGAATGATTGGCTCACATTATTAAGCTGAACTGTTCAGCTTTAGCAGAAAGGAAGTTGTCACATGTGGCGGAACTGCGCGGCTTCAAACTTGTATTCCATTTTGTGATTTCAAAATAACAATGTCAAAAGCTAAGTTTTTAATTGTAAGGTGTAACTGGTTACTTTAGAATACGAATTTATTTCTGGACATATTCCGTCATTTTGACTGCGGCAATAATTTATTTCTTTCGCCAGAAAAGTGTTCATAAATTAAGCGAACTGAGTACTGCTGATAGCAGGCTATCGCAAATCATTTGGCAATATCGCCGTCCAATAACAGCATAATTATTCACAACACTATTGATTATACTATCAGCCGCAATACTCCTGATGGTACTATTGATTGTACTCTCGATAATATATATTGTTTAGCGATAGTGGTACTATCGATAGATTCTTTACACTATCGATAGTTAAAAAAAACAATCAATATTTTCTGTTATTTGTTCTGTGTATAGGTGCCCGTAGTGATGCAGAACTATTGTTAAATGGACTATCGATAGTATCGATAGTTTAAAAAAAACCTTCCCCATCTCCCGCTAAAGGGAACCATGTGTGGATGCGAAGCAGCGGGGAGATTGTTAGCTTGAGCGGGAGAAACATCGACACTCTCGTTTCAGGGCAGCGGCCCCGGCACTCATCGCGGTGGTGCATAGGAGAGAAAATGAGGCGCGCGCGCTCCGTCATTTTCATACCGCGGAACTACCGCGGCACCCCCCAGCGGAGCATGCAGCTGTCACACCACCTGTCGTGCGCACCGCTCCGTAGAGGATTGCTAGAGGAGAGGACGGGGGGGGACCGTAGGAGAGGAAAGAGAGGGGGGAGGGGACGCGCATGCGCTGTGGGACGCGGGAGCCGCTCCGTAGAGGATTCCTAGAGGAGAGAGGGGGGAGAGGACGCGCATGCGCTGTGGGGATGTGGGACGCCGGAGCCGCTCCGTAGAGGATTCCTAGAGGAGAGAGGGGGGAGAGGACGCACATGCGCTGTGGGACGCCGGAGCTGCTCCGTGGAGTAGATGATTCCTAGAGTAGAGAAAGGGAGTGAGCGTAGGAGAGGATAGGGGAGGGGACGCGCTGTGGGGAGTTTGGGACGCGGGGGGCCGCTCCGTAGAGTAGATGATTCCTAGAGGAGAGAAAGGGGGTGAGCGTAGTAGAGAGAGGGGGGAGGGGACGCGCATGCGCTGTGGTGGTGTAGGACGCGGGTAGGAGGGACGGACTAAGCCCCCTCCAAACACGTGCAAGCAAGATCAATGAATGGAGTCAACCTGGGGGACAGACACCACCTGCCTAGCCGTTGCTAAGCAGCCTCTCTGTGCTCTCGGCCATGACTGATGACTGCAGTAGTGGTTGACGGCCTTCATATTACTTCAGTGTTCTGGTTCGCATAATGGGTGCTTCCCTACTTCATGAAAGTGGCCGGACGCGGGACGCGGGAGGGACGGACATAGCCCCGAGCATAAGATGCTTCGCATCTAAAAAGAACTATCGATACTATCGATAGTCAATTTGCCGATAGTTCTGCATCACTACACTGGCGCTGTACAATTAGTCTCTACCTATTTACTCTTCCCAAAGGTACAGCAATTATTATGCACATAAAATGGGCGTTGTTACATCAGGTTTCACTTGGCTACAGGGTCAATGTCAAAAAAAAAATAAGTCAGAATGTACGTACTATTGGACAGTTTCATTCTGCGATGCACAATTTGTAACTGAATGATAGTTTTGTATCTAAAACTATTAAAAGAACCAGAATCATTTCAAGACTGTAACGGTCCTTTTTAAATGCGAATGCATTTCTTGGTCGGGCTATGTCAGGCATCCGGCGTTGTGCGGCGTTGTCCGGCGGCGGGGTCCGCGGCGGCGGCCGCGCGCCGGCAGGTGTTATCGCTCCGCTCTCACTCCCTCTCCCATAGCAACAGCTGCGGGCGCGCGCGCTTATCCTCGCCCCTAGCAACCGGAGCATGTGGCGCGGGAGATTGTAGCACAGGGTAAGTGCAGTGCTTCGCCGCTCCTTCTCTCGTCGTTCGCTCTCTCTCCTCTCTGCGCCCCACTCTCCCGTCCGCTCGCTCGCACGTATATATATATATATATATATATATATATATATATATATATATATATATATATATAAAATAAAAAAGGGAAAAAAAAGAAAAAAAAGAAAAAAAAACAGGCGCTGCGCCGTGCTCCCGACCGGGCTGGAGAAATTAGGCGCCTTTTCCTTCTTCGAACCACAACCACCATATATAAATGGAGTGAAGCGCGCGCGAAATGCATTCGCGTTTCCTCACGATTCCCTTCGGGGAGGTGGAGGCATTTTCAGTTCAGTTTCAGTTCAGTTTCAGTTTATTTCAGACATAGTTACATTACATGAAATATGTCCACGAGGCAAGGCAAAAGGAGACTCTTATGTCTCCTGATGAGGCATTGACCCCGGACTTGCATGTCGGACATCAAGGAGCATCCTGGAGTATAATTATCAAAAAATGGCACTGTCAGTGGAGAACCACAATGGATGACTATTTTATCTATAATTAGCGCTCGTGAGGGAGCACTCATTAGCTATGAGTTGTTATATTCATTCACTTAGCTTGCCCGCGTATGTAGGTTAGGAAGCTCAGTGAGAACATTCAAATCAGCTTCGATTTCATACCGTTAATAAATTCTGGCTTGTGAAGTAGTTCGTGTACTTTCCTTCAGATTTTATGTTGTTGTTTAGTGCGCTGGAACATCAGTAGCAGCAGCTCAGAAAAAAAAGAAGAAAAAGCCGGCAGATCCCACGCACTGTGGGAATCGATGTAATGCGAAGCAGCCAGGAAGGAGCAAATCCTGCTTTACATAATTTGCATGTCATGTTTGACATGTTAGGACCTGTCATTTATGTTCGTCATACAGTCACGTCACGCAATACCAATTTTGGTGTATATCAAGCTAGCAAACTGGACGCAAGCGCACCATGAGCGTGGCGTGTAAATGGCGTTGTAGATGACACGCATGCCAAGATTTTCATGTTACCACCCGCCACTTATGTTCGTTATACAGTCATGTCACTCAATACCAAATTTGGTGTATATCAAACTAACGAAACGGCCGCGAGCGCGCCATGAGCGTGGAATGCAAGTCATGTCGCTCATGACATGTCATGATTTCCATATTACCACTTGTCATTTATGTTCGTCATACAGTCACGTCACTCAATACCAAGTTTCGTGTATATCAAGCTAACGAAACGGCCGCGAGCGCTCCATGAGCGTGGCATGCAAGTCATGTCGCACATGACAAGTCATGATTTTTATATTACCACCTGTCATTTATGTTTGTCATACAGTCACGTCACTCAATCCCAAATTTGGTGTATATCAAGCTAACGAAACGGCCGCGAGTCGCCATGAGCGTGGAATGCAAGTCATGTCGCTCATGACATGTCATGATTTCCATATTACCACTTGTCATTTATGTTCGTCATACAGTCACGTCACTCAATACCAAGTTTGTTGTATATCAAGCTAACGACACGGCCACGAGCGCGCCATGAGCGTGGCATGCAAGTCATGTCGCACATGACAAGTCATGATTTTTATATTACCGCCTGTCATTTATGTTCGTCATACAGTCACGTCACTCAATCCCAAATTTGGTGTATATCAAGCTAAAGAAACGGCCGCGAGCGCGCCATGAGCGTGGAATGCAAGTCATGTCGCTCATGACATATCATGATTTTCATATTACCACTTGTCATTTATGTTCGTCATATAGTCATGTCACTCAATACCAAATTTTGTGTATATCAAGCTAACGAAACGGCCACGAGTGCGCCATGAGCGTGGCGTGTAAATCATGCTTTTCATGACAAGTTAGTCATGATTTTCATGATATGACCAGCCATTTACGTTCGTCATAGAGTCATGTTATGCCATACCAAATTTGGTATAAATGCCATTAACGATACGGCCGGGAGAGCACAAAGTCGTAGGCGGCTAGATAGATAGATAGCTAGATAGATAGATCGATAGATAGATAGATACGCTGAAAGTCGCCGAAGTTCGCTAAGAAATGCTTCGCATTGAAAAAGCAGCGTGAAGACCCGCATTTTCTGTGTTAGACAACCTCGAAGTGCTCCTGGTCGCTGAATTTGCTGCCTTGTGTAGTGTTTAACGCAATCTTGATCATATGTACACAAGACACATTAATTCTTTTGTCGCGGTGGGCTTCGCCTTCAATTGTTGCTGTGAGGTTCTGTATGAGGTTCAAGGGCGACAGAATCGTCCCCCCACATCGTATTTTCTATGAGAGAGTGAAAGCGTGCCAGGACAGCTGATGATCACGGCTCCAGCGCTGGAGAAATGCGCATGGACGCGCAGGAAGGTTCGTGGAGGTATCCTGGACGGAGACTATGTTGCTCCTGTGAAGGCGGCTTACTTTCCACTGCCCGGCGCGCTCGCGCGCGCCCAACTTGATTGAGATTATCAGGCGGCTCTTGCTTTTGTACGTCAAGTGGGGCCACCGCTCTGTTTGCGTCGAAGCGATAGAGAGCACGAAGTTCGCTCCGTATGCTTACGTAAGCACTATGCTGAGTTACGCCAGGTCGCATGCTAAAGTAGTTGGCTGCCAACTGCAATTCTTATAACGGAATAATTTGTTGCTATCGCATTCATTTCTACTCTCTTGCGGTGCAAATGTGACCTCTTATGTTATCGTGAAACGATTACCGATGTAACTGTACTTTTCGCAGGCGCCAAGAACGAGGAAAATGAAGACATAAACATATGCTAATTGAAAAATGGACACTGTAACACCACGTATGCTCGACCTGGACAGTGCACCTCATGTGGAGAATAAATCATTTATCATGTCTTGAACTTGATTAGCATTTTACAGTACATGGCTGTGATTCTTCGTGAACAATACCGCAGCTTTGTCAAGCTGCAGTTTAAGAGGCTTTTTTCGCCGCTCACCCCACATTTTACGTGGCTAACTAAAAGTTCGTTGGACTGATTGACTGAGTGACTGAATATAGGTTTTATGACTGAACCCTTGCTGCATTTACTCTTTTTGGTTACTGCTGCTGCCTTGCGAGACAGAAAAGACCGCCACGGCCAGGCGATGCTGCTGTAGCATGCTGAAAGGGAAAGGCATTCCCGCAGAGGTTGCACACTGCGTGAACTCGGTCTTGTTACACGTGTACCTGAGTGGTAGGGCAGCGTGCGTGCTCTCTCCCGCCATTTCTGTCACTCTTCTTAATTGGTTAATGTGCGTGTATTCGCCCTGGCAACTTGTGCGCGGCGCGTTCGACCTCCAAGCACATGGCACACGTGCGCCACGCGTTCAAATATTTTTGCCGCTATAAGCTGCTATTCCGCGGTATTAAAGTAATACTGCTTGTGCATATAGTCCTTGTAGGTTACATACATCTTTCGAAAGAGATGTTTTGATAGCGAAGCTGCTTAGCAAATCGTTGCTATTCTGACGAACCAAAAAACTATCATCATCATAAACGGGTATGTGTCACAGAAATTGGGGTAAATCCCACTATTCACCACTGTTCTACTAAAAGTGAAGAAGACAACAGTTAGCCCAACGAATGTGCCAGAGAAATTTGGTAAATCCCAATACTCATTACTGGTCCACCAAAAAATGATGAAGGCAACAGTTATCCCAACAACAAATGGCTGCGAAGCGACAGCAGGGGAGCCGAAGATCCCGAGTACGTACTATCGGCGTCATATGAAACGCGAAGAGCTGCAAGCATTCCTCAACGGTTTAGTGTGCGCCGTCCAGTTATCACCATGGAAAGGCGCGCTCATTCGGTTTGGCAGTACTGCGCATATGCTCGCCTGTTCATGGTGATAACTGGGCGGCGCAGTCAATACCATTGCAAATACTTGCTGCTGTTTGCGTTTCATTTGACGCCTATAGTACAACCAGAGAATACTAGACAACGGGAAAGGCAACGGCGGCTGCGATAAGACCCCGAAGCGATGGAACGCCTACGCCAACGACGACGTGCACGTATATCTATGAGAGATGCGAACGCGCTCAGTTTCATTGCGTGATTCCGCCTCTGTAGTTTGGACATCCGTGTCCTGTCTGTAAATGTCTGTGGCTTAACTCGAACCTCTCCACGCTGAGAATCAACGTAGAAAAACCTAGCACCACCTAGCAAAAATCCTAGAAACGACCTAGAAGCAACCGTATTAGTCTTCAGAATCGTCCAATTTCACTATTTCAAGCCTTGTGTATTTTAGTGCAAGCTTCGACAATTTTTTTCGCAGTATTGCTACTCGTAGAGAGGACTCACAAAAGCGACAAAATAAAAGGATGTAAAGACATGTACTGCGCTATTCACTGAATGTATGAGAACAAACGTGGATATTGGGCGCAATTATAAACACAAACCATGTGACACTCATCAAGGACGAGATTTTCTTCAAGCACCTTTTCGTACAACCAGTTGAATGCTCAAGGGGAAACTGTGCCTTAATATCGGCAAGGAAAAATTACACTGGCCTCTTCTTTACAATGCCAATTTAAAGCAACGTGCCACCATACTTAAAATTTGTAAACGAATTATTTCCACTGTAAATTTCCTTTCAGGTAAGGCACGCATGACAAACGGGCTGGTACCATGTCTGCGTTCATTTTAAACAAGTTTTTTAGGTTGCCTGCACTTCGCCGGCGCTTAGTCACTACATTTGAAGGCCACTACATGTTACTATTGCTGACTAGCAGTGCTCCGGATCGACAGGGGAGCGCATGCGCGCACGTGTCCTTGCCGCCACCGCTGCTTAATCCAGTGAGAAACCGCCTTCACCGGCAGCGTCTGTCCCCAGTAAGGCATAGATCACCCGCGTGAGCGCCACGCCTACACTTGAGCTTGGGCTCCCTATAGGGAGCACTCCCGCTTAGCCCGGCAGTTTGAGAACAGTCACGGCTATATTTTTTTCGCAGGGCTCCTTACAAGCAGGATTTTCTTCAGTACGTAGGAGCGCACCGCCTCTATGCAGTTTGTTATCCAGTACCTGACTGAGAGTGTACGGTGCCGGCCTGAAGATCTCAGCCTCGGCAGCACGCGACAGACTTCAACTTCGACGACGCTCAACACGCAGCGTGTCCCAATGACAGCTGCGTCCCAGAGCTTCGTACCTCGTCTCCCAACGCTGATTATCAAGCCATTTCATGGGTACATGTGTCAATGGACGTCGTTTTGGGGGCGACTCAACGGAGCTGTCCACACGAATCCAACGCTGAGAACGACTGATCAATTTCATTGCCTCCACGATTACCTGGTAGGTGAAGCCGCAGCTGCAAGTACCGGACTACCAACGACTGAAGCGTGTTATGGGTGCCATCCAGTTGCTAAAGCAGAGCTTCGGGGACAAGAGCAGGATTGGACCGCACCACTTCAGAGCGCTTCGTGAACTGCAGCCGGTGACGTCTCCATCAGATACGAGGGAGATTCGCAAGCTTTACAACACAGTCCAGCTGAATGTACGCTGCCTCAACGTCAACCAGCAGTTTTTCGGTGATGCTCCACGACATTATGCTTGATTCCTTGCCACAAGAAGGCGTCGTCGCGTTACAGGATGAAGCACAGGGCACGCAAACATCTGCTTCAGAGGATGCAACCACAACGTATCGCGAGGAACTTGAGCAGCTCTTACGATATACACAGAGAGAGCTCGAAACGAGAGAGCAGTGTGCTCCTTCGGCGTCCCAGCGGTAACCACAGGAACACATGTGCCGTCGTCATCGGTCTTACATGCATCGGGAGAATCGAAGCAGGTACGCCACGCTTTGCAAGTCCGCAGTACATGAAACCGAGGCATGCAGCGCTACCTTGACCATACCAGAGAAAAAGAACCGCCCGGCTAAATTTATGCGGTGCTATTGATGTACTATGAAGGGACCACCGCGCGAACGTGTGCCGGCGGAGGTTGGTGTGCGCGAAATGCAAAGACAGACATGCTTCAACAATGTGGGACCCAGATTATCGTGCGACAAGAGGCGAGAAGTCACCCAACGTCGTCTCTGATGCCACCAAGCCACTAAAAACAGAGCGTCCGCGGTCGACTGCCATTACAAGTAGTCAAATTGACGAAGCCGTCAATTTACAGACCTTCCGTTCTTGGATCATCAGTTTCAACAAGGCGTTTTATTCAGAGGCATCTGCGATGGACGCAGTCAACGCACGTTCATAAAAGACCTTGTGAGGTACTTGGTACTGAAAATTATTAGGGAGACGTGCCTGTCGGTGAACACGTTTGTGGCAGATGCCCCTTCTTGTGTGACAATATGCAGTGTCGTGGACGTTCGCCTGCTGAGCCAGCTCGATGACAACGAGCACGTCATTGAAGCCATAGCCATTTTATTAGCCACGACATTCCAGCCACAGCTATCGAATGCTCCTTCGCAGCCAAATTGCGCGAGCAAAATGACCGGCTGGCAGATGGTAAAACTGCGCCTCGAAAATGTGGTGAGAAAGGCATAAGCCTGCTCATCGGTTCTGATCAACTATGGAAGATTTTGAGAGGTGACATCATACGCAGCACGGAAATGCAAGGATGGGTCGCAGTCAAGAATACTCTCGAATGGACGTTATAAGGCCCTGTCACGAGAACGACCTTCATAAACGGAAGACCTGAAGTGAGGATCTGCGTCCTTCGTGTGCAAGCTGAAGCAGAAAGATTAGTGCAAAACATGCTGGGGTCCTTTTGGATGTTGGATACCATGGGAATGGCACCAAGGCAAGGAACTCACGGGCACGAATGTTACCCTGTTTTCCAGAGTAACATTGCAAAGAGTAGAAAACAGCACCAAGTAGCCATGCCACGTAAAACCCCTGACATCGAGCTGCTACAAGACAAGTACAGCGCCGCAATTACTCGCTTACAAGATTTGGTTAAGCATATCTCGAAGCCCGAAGGACTGACCGAAAGATACGATACAGCGTTTCTTCCGTGCATTCTTTCCGGCCATGCTGAAGTTGTACATGACAAGGAATCAATAGATGGCCCTGCGTGCTGCCTCTCACACAGGGAACTCATTCGTAATGACTCGCTTACCACCAAGCTTCGCGTGGCCTTTAATGCGTCCTCTCACGCCAAAGGAGAAATATATCGGAAGAGTTTCCTTGAGACAGGGCGTATCGCAGCATGGGTATGGGTGAAACGTTTTGTCTCCAACGTTAAGTTCAGGAGTAATAAAGATGGAGCTACCTCTGCTGAACAAATATTGGCAGCCGAAAGATTTTGGATCCGACAAGTTCAACATGAATCGTTTTCCGACGAGAGGAGTTAGGCTACTAGAAACAAAAGGTTCGCCCAGTGACTCGTGGTTAGCACAACTACACCCATTTATCGACGAGAACAGGCTTCTACACGTCGGTGGAAGGCTGCAAAACCTCAAAGGCAGCTGGGACGTGAAACATTCATTCCTACTTCCAAGCCGACACCATTCCACCGAGCTGTTATTTGCCGATGCCCATCGTCTAGTCATGCACAGAGGAGTAACGGCGACAGTACACAACGTAAGCGAACGCTTTTGGGTCCCGAGAACTCGATAAGCGACGAAGAAAGAGACCAGCCGATGCCTGTTATGCGTCGATCTCCGTACGAGACCCATTGTGCCGCCGTACCCACCGCTTCCAGTTTTCCGCGTAAAAAAGACGAAGCCTTTCGACACCACAGGAGTTGATTTCTCCGGACCATTGCATGTGAAGTCATCCGAGAGCGCCGATAGAAAAATATACACCGTAATTTTCACGTGTGCAGTAACAAGAGCGTTGCACATGGAACTGGTCTCGAACATGCCTTCACCTGTTTCCTCGTTGGAATTCCGGCGCTTTATTGCAAGAAGGCGACTACCAAGTACCATTTACTCCGACAATGACCTTACGTGCAAGAGAACGTCTCGGGAGCTACAAAACTATGGAAGATACTTCGACAAGAGACTTCCAGATTTACATTGCTAACCAAAGAATTCAGGGGAAGTTTATAGTCGGAGCCACCCGTGGTGTGGAGGCTGGTGGGAAAGATTAGTCGGAACTGTGAAAACGGCACTCCGAAAAGTTTTAGGCCCAAGCTGTCTGTGCGCAGGAGAGCTGTGGACTCTTTTAATTGAGATGGAAGTGGTGTTCACTTCACGGCCACTAACGTATTTTGATGACCAGGCCAGCGAGCCTCAGGCTCTCACGCCAGTACATACCCTAGTTGGCCAGCAGCTAACGACGTTACCAGAAGGAAATACATTGTCACACCAAGTAACAAGCCAAGGTGCCGACGACTACCAGCAGCGTTTTCAACATCGACGAAAAATGATGAATGACTTTTGGAAGCGATGTAAACATGAATATTTGCTTCAACGACTATCTGCCCACCGCTCGCCCTACGCATCACTCAAGAAATTTAAAGGTTCGGCGAACATTGTAGTTGCGGATATTCCTAACACACCCAAGTTATTCTGGACATTAGCTCGGATTCAAAAGGTGTACCCAGGAAAGGAAACGACGGCGTTGTGTGCGCTTGTTGAGTCCGATTACAGGGCTGCAAAATATTGAAGAGGCCAGGGCATAAGCTACACCGTCTATAGCTATATGTGACCGCATTTGAGGCACCGGAGGATGTCGGAGATCAGCTGACGACGACGAAGAAGATTTGATCGTGGGCTGCTGTCTCCCCAGCTAGCGCCAATAAGTGCATGCATCACTGTCACCATCATGTACAGTTTGGTGTTCCATTGTCGCCATTAAAGGCATTTGTTGGGTGTCTCGCAGCTCAGTCTTTCTGGCGGCGCTATACCTATCGAAGGCCGGCGCTCCGCAACACCACTAATACAGGAGAAACTATTGAGCTACTCGCAACACACTTAATTTAAAAAAAGCATAACATTACAAACTATTCGCAAAAAGCGTAAAACAGTAAAGGAACTGCAACAAACATTCCGTTATGAGTATAAATTTTATATCTAATTGTTTAAGATTGATAACATATTTGTCACAATTTCATGAAGTGAATAGCATCCGTATGGTCCGTTATTCCATAATTCTGGGTATTTGCACATATTTCTTGCTTTGTCCATTTGGAAAAATGGCTGCAGTGCAATATTATGGCAGGTCTCAAAGTATGTCTGTTTTGACGGTTTTTAATTTGTTGTTATAATAACTTGAAGAAATATGGCTGCTTCCTTGTTGCTATTTTTGTTGAATGTTGTGAGCATTACTGCACATTGTGCGTTTTACTGACTGGGCGTGTTACAAGAGTTTGTGAGGCGTTAAATTGCCTTTTTGCAAGCCCTACCGACTGCACATTGTGCGTTTTACTGACTGGGCGTGTTACAAGAGTTTGTGAGGCGTTAAACTGCCTTTTTGCAAGCCCTACCGACTGAACATTGTGCGTTTTACTGACTGGGCGTGTTACAAGAGTTTGTGAGGCGTTAAACTGCCTTTTTGCAAGCCCTGCCGTGCATTATCCTTAGCCTACATGTATGATCAGTGTATTGTACGCAGTACACGGTAAGTGATTGATCCTTTAAACTATCAACATAAACAACGAATGATTTAAGACCGCATTGACCGTTCATTAAATATATTGTTACGCTTGAAGGACACCGTTGATCACCGTTACGGCTTATGAAGTCGCGAAGGTAAATTCACCAGCGACCAGCTGGTTCCGGGACATCGACGTGGCCATCTTCTCAATTTTTACCTTAGGATAGCAAGCACGTGCACGGTCTTTGTTTTCCTCACGCATGCGTAACAAAATTGTGATCAGACAATAAGTATAGATTGTAATACAGTTTTGAAATCGCAGGTTGTTCTACATTCTCTAGCGTCGCCAGCCACGTTGGCGTACAAATTGCGCAAACATATGTAGTTTCATATTCAATAGACCTTATGCAAAATTGCTGCCATCTGTCGGAGTTTGGATAAAACCTACCGATTCCGGGCCATGTTGGAGGCTTGTGTCAGAATTGTATTGCTGTCGCTGCTATGACTTCCATACAAAAAGTGAAAGACATGTGAAGCATCTGTTAACACTTTATAGCACATAGGGATGGGCGCAGGATTTTTCCGAAAGGGAATCGGCTTTTGTGAGAACCTGATGTGCTCTTGTTAGGATAGAAATTTACAAAAAATGTAAGGTGGAGGGGGGGGGGGGCAGTCAGGACATCCGGACCAGCCCTCTGAATTTGACAGTGATAACACATGCATTGCTTAAAAAATACGCATAGTGAAGTAATACGCGCGCATAGCATCCGAACAGACGCTACCTTGGTTAACTCCACAATTGAAAACCAAAGGCCAACAACACGCTCAAGCGCAATAAGCCTGTTTGTTGAGAATTGATGACGCGTGCCATCTGGCTGTTCAGCAATGAATTGTTGTCGCAACGTAGTAAAGTAATGTTGTCCAACAGCAGCGCAGGCATGGGCGAGTTATAGCCGCGATGCAGCTTTGAAGCTCGTACACGAAGTCGGTTTGTCTCTTCCTGCAAACACATGGCGCAAAAACTGTCTCGTTCCGGCATGACACGAAATAATGTTTACTTGATAAGTGCCGATGTCGTCACATCCCGGATTTAAGAACGGCAAACGTAAAGAGGGTGTCAGTTTTAAGCAGTAGCCGGCAACGGAACGATATGCAGCTTCTCGTCGGGCGCGAGGAAATCTAATAATGTGCAGGCTAGTTTCCTGAAAACGTTTTTTTCAACATTCATGTTACCAGAATCTGAGCAACACGGCACATGAAAATATGCCAGCCTTGTCGTTCCAATCAGCCGCCAGACGTTGACACGCACGCTCCGAGAGTGCACATGCGGAGCGAGCTTAGCCTTTAACATGGTGGGAGTGCTCCCGGCGGCAGGCTAGATGGCAGCAGATTCTGCATGAAGTCTATAGCTAGCTTGCGATAGCCTGTCCTTCGTATTCTTCATTGACGTTCGACTTAGCCTATATCCATCCTGTGGCTACTAAGGTAGTAGTTAGAAAACTGATCATATTTGCTGCGTATTTTTTTTCGTCAGATATAATTATTAATACGAATGCCACAGTCGATGACATGACACCCAGTGCCACACTACGCATTGTGCAACGCAGCTCGTGCAGAGTGAGCGGCTGCACATGAGACTTCAAGCGCTGCCAGTGCCCTTTTCTGCAGTAGTTAGCAAGCATTATCTTGGCCCAGTGGTAAAATACCGAATATCACGTGGAGAATCCGGCTGGAACTCTGATATTTCTATTCGTTCTAAATGTGAACGGCAGCTATGACGTAAACCGGCGGCAGTGGCGGGCAACATCGCCACAGAGATGTCCTTCCGAGTGTGGCCGGTGTTGCGGAGACTTCGTGTGGGGACTGCACTTACTCCACCGGCCACATATGCCCGGCCACAACATCTCCATGCACCATTTGGGGATACTTGCCACACATTGTAGGGCATATTGTAGAGCTAAAGCGTTCGCAGCTACCTAGAAGCAATTGTTATAGACAAGCCCTGGCCTGAACCAGATACGACGGCGCTACCTGCAAACAGCGGGCCTTCATACAACGAGACCACCGGACTATGATTTGTGGCGCTATGGGCCCAACCATAGAGTGGTGTTAATGTATATCGCGGAAACAGGTCGTTTGGTTACCTTCTGAAATAAACTGTAAACTCCATGCCTTTTTTTTATGCTGTGTATTAAATTCAGAAGCATATCATTCTTTTTGACTGATTGAACATAAACCTTGTATTAAGCGAGGTGTGCTGATAGATATATGAAAAGTGCATAAAGCAAAGTTATTGCAACAGGCACTCCAATTTCAGCTACATTTTATAGAAAACAATTTTGTTCTATTTACGAAAGAATCCTAGCAATCTCAACACCCTGAAGAGCGCAAATGTATGCCATTAAAGACCAAAGCGATATGCAAAAAAAAAAAACACTGATTAGGGAAAGCAATGTACGACTAATGCTTCATGCTAAGAAGCTGCTTTCAAATCGATCATGTGAAACTAGGCGCATGCTTAGACCTTCACGAACAGGGTTAGTTGACATTTTAAATGTTACAGAGACGTCTTGACTGACGCATTCGCCCCGCAATGTTTCAATGTCGTTTTCCTTTACCACCTCACGCGTCATTTGTTCTTCAGGCTTAAGGAGTATTTTAGTATCGTTGAGGTAGCTAGAGACATACCTTGATTAGAAACTAGGGAGTACATGCGTCAGTAGAACATATGTGGCTCTTTTATAAAGAGAAATAACCACGCGGAAAAAAAGAGGAGCATGCACGAAGTGTCACATGAATGATCTGAAAGCAGCGTATCACCATTGTGTTGCATGTACATTCGTGTACTTTTGTGAAACATTTATCCTTTATCGATGGTGCGATGTGTGCGGTTATGATTTGTTAACTTTCCAAGGAATGAATTCTTGCAATGAAATGTATATATTTAGCGCTCGTCTAGTGTATTTCTTCTTCGTCACTGTCGTTTGCTGTAGACATTTTACCGAAAACAAAACGCCCAATTTTCTGTTGTCGTGGGCAAATTGAGGGTAGCTGAGACCTGGCTTAATACTGCATTGTGCATGCAGAACTTCCGGCGTGGAATATCGCTTTAGTAGTTGGGTATAGGTTGAGCTGTAAGCATCCTCTGGTGCTTATGCGTGGCCTTTTTTTTTTCAGTCGTTGCCTCCTGTGCAGTGGCAACTGCGAAAGGGCAGCAAGGAGGACTCAACAAATTCAAGGCGTTAAAGTCCAACGAGGTTAAGCGTACAACGAGCTGATCATCTTAGAGACGGAATGTTCAGCGTTACACAATGTCCGTCGAGGTGGAATGTGTAATGAGACCGAATGGCCAAAGAGAAGAACATACAGAAGAAAAAAATTGCAGGACGTTTAAGCTTCGCCTTCAAGAGTGGATCGCGATAGCGTATAATCGGGCCTCGTGCGCATCGCCTTCTGAACTGCTATCCTGATTCGTTTCTCGGTCAATGCCGCAACCGTGCCGTAAGGAAACGAACTACTGTGCGCATAACATTGGCCATTTCAAAAGTATCATTGAATGCTTATGGCATGCACAGTTGCTAAGGTTGCCATTACGCCGTAATTATTCGTTTTGCGAATCAGAGAAGGGCCCACTATGCTTCCGTTGGTGAACACGCGAACCTATGCAGCTGTTCACTTTGTTGATGGTTCTGCTGCTGATGATGAATAATTATGTGTGAGCGCTTTGTAATGGGTGGACCTTTAAAACACCCACTCATTGCTCAATTGACATCTTTTGACGCCTGGCGCGATTCTATGCTTCTGCCACGCAATATATGATGTGTTAAGGACGACTCCTCCCCTACATGACATTCATATATTGTTTTGTTCCAAACCCGTTTTAACAAACATTGTAGCTCTGTGGTAGAGCACCTGCTTGCCACGCAGACGGCCTGGGTTCGATCCTCACTCAGATCCGGAAAGTTTTTTATTTTATTTTATTTGCATCTTTCTCGATTATTCGGTCACCGACAAGATGAAGATTTTTTGCTCACAACCAACGACGCTGACGCTGACACCGACACTGAAGCCGGAATTTCTGCGAAACGAGCTCCTTAACTCCCTCGCGTTAATATGCGTATATTCAGACGGTCGTGACACGTGTGACAGCAGAGTAAGGATTATCAGCGAGGGTGAAAAGCTCGTCAATAATGCGACACCAACCAGCCCAACCTAGAACACGACGTCATAAGAAATCAGGCGACAGACGGCCGCGTACAGTGCACTGCACTAAATTCCACATCGTTACTAAAAACAACGCCTTTGTGATGTATCAAACCTTTCTAATTTTGACTCCACTTCATTCCCGAGTAACAACACTCCGAGGTGCGCGAGCGACGCATTAAGCCTTCGATTTGGTGTGAAAGCTTCTGGCACTATAAGCGATGCGGCATTGCCTGAAAATGAGATCGCTATTTTTGATCACTGTGAATCGCAGTTATCATTCACTTCCATGCGTAAATTTCAAAAAGAGGGCATTTCCAAGTGTGCACGATCGTATCAAGTCGCGCTTAAATGTTAAGTTGAACATTTAGAACGTTGCCAACAAAAAAGCATGATAAGAGGTTTAATTTTTTTTCACGACAGTCATTTTCGTATCCAGGTGGGACGGCACCTGCCTTCCAAACATTAGCTCTGCAGGCGTTGTCTGCATTGTGTGTGGTGTCGTATGCTGCTTGAATAAAAACTGCAACAGCCGGCAGGAAAACGCTTCCATCAGTCGGTTTCTTGAGAGCCATCGTCAGGTCTGCCCCCCATACGTTCGGCTTGCCCATTAGGAGCCGGGTGATATAGAGCTGATGTTATGTGCTTGATCATGTTGAAGTTGAAAAAGCGTGGCATTTCGGATGAAACGAATGCTGTTCCATTATCAGGAACTATCACTTGCGGTATGCCACAAGTGGCGAACATTGACTGTAGCACATCCATAGCAGCGGAAGTAGACTGTGACGGCACTTGTCCTACTTCTAACCACTTGGAGAAGGCATAGACTGCGATTAAAAAACTCGTGTTGTTCACCGGCCTCGCGAAATCAACATGAAATACCTTCCATTGTTCACTTGGGTGGGGCCATTCCAGAATCGCAACTGCTGAAGAAAGACGGCTGTGCATCTGACATATCTCGCATGATCGCACCTTGGACTCTATGTCGGCTTGCGAACCAGGCTTACCACAGATCACTGCGAGCGAAATGTTTCTTCGTAGTCATTGCCGGGCGATTAGGATGAAGGAGAGTTAAAGCTTCCTCTCTTGCTTCCCATAGGAGTCACAACTCTTGTGCCTCATAATACACAACTACAGTGTGTGGAAAGTTATTGTAGCCGACTCTTATAACGTTGGAAATTTGCACCCTGTCATGATGCAGTTGATCCTGTTTGTCGCCTATGGTGAACTTGAGAAAGCATGGAGTCTTTGCCCATCAGTCTGGCTATCTTTTAAGCAGTCAGTGGAGGTTTCCGCAAACCTTCAATCATCATCATGCCGCCAGCTCACCGACATTGGCAGCCAGAGGAAGTCTACAGAGGGCATCCGCTTTCTGGGGCTTTTTCCCTTCTCGGTACATCAACTCGTAGTCATAGGCGCTCAAAACCACGTGCCAATGAAGCATCAGTGGTAATAAAACTATCTGAATCTGTTTCCTTGGGCACATGATTCTAAGAAGCGGCTTAAGGTCAGTCACGATGAGTACATGCCGACCGGCAATATACTGGTGAAAAGGCGTGATTGCAAACACAATTTTAAGTCCTTCCCTGTCCAGCCTGAGAATAATTTCTGTCACATTTGCCGAGGGTTCTTGATGTAAATGCTGCTGGTAATTCTTGTCCGTTTCCGTCCAGCTGAGCAAGGAGTGCTCCTAAACCATAAGGCGAGGCATCAAAGCTCAGCATCAGCGGATGACAGTCGTCGTAGTGCGCAAGAACCGTATATTCGCGCAGTGCGTCCTTAAGTCTAGTAAAAGCAGCCTTGTGCAGAGCTTCCCATCTCCACTTAGCTTCTTTGTCCAATAAACGATGTAGAGGTTCGGCAATGGACGCCTTGTCGCGGAGGAACCGGCTGTAAAAGCTTATCATTCCTAAAAAACATTGTAGTTCCGACTTGTTTCTTGGGTCTGGTGCACTCGTTATGGCTTCAACCTTTTCAGACGTTGGCTTAACTCCCATATAGTTCACTTTGTATCCCAGGAACTGCACTTCACGTGCACCAAATATGCACTTTTGCTTTTAAGCTTTAAAGTCTGCTTGTTGCAAACGGTGCAGAACTGCTTCCAGTCGATCTAAATGTTCTTCATACGACGCTCCCATGATGAGGATGTCGTCCAAATAAGCGCAGACACCGGGCAGTCAGCGAGCACAGTATCCACGAAGCACTCGAATATAGATGGTGAGGCTGAAACGCCGAATCGGTAGACGCTTTACTGCGTATAAGCCTTCAATTGTGTTGACAGTCAGCATCTCTGACGTGGCCTTGTCGACATGCAGCTGTTGATAAGCCTGTGTCAAATCAATATTGGAGAATACCTGTCCACCCCGAAGGAGTTGCAAGCGACTCAGTTGTTGTTGGCAGAGGATACACTGTTGGCTTGATGCTCGCGTTCACTGTGCTTCTCTGTAGTCCCCACACAATCGCAAAGATCTAGTCTTCTTCCTCACCACGACCACGGGCGTAGCCAAGTCCGAGACGGCGATTGAGTCGATTATGCCTTGGGCCTGGAGCTTGGTCGAGTTCTTGACAAATGGCATCGCGCAAAGCAAATGGTACTTGCAGGCATTTCAAAAACTTCGGTATCGCGTCTTCAGCCAGGTCGATGCGTACAGGTGGACCTGAATGTCCAGTGAGAGCTTCATCGAACCCCGCAGCGAACTTGGCTAAGGTGTCATGGGGCCAGAGGCGAGCAAACGTCGCTGCACTTATAGAGAATGCCGCTCCCGAGTCTACTTCCATCTTGAGTGGCCGACCAGGAAGTCGGTCTCCCACGACGAACCTAGGTGTGGTTGTCATCTGGGGATCTCGTGTGAAAAACCGTAAGGAAACAGTCGTCTTGTGCTTCTAACACTTCGTTTTTTTTTCCTCTAAAAATGGCCTCCTGGGTACTTCTGTGTTTTAGCCTTTTTAGACAGACAATCTTTGGCGATGTGACCCTTCTTGAGGCAGATGTTACTTGTACCAATCTTGAATAAACACTTCTCGGCCTTATGATCTGCTTTAAACTGGAAGCGCTGAGGCGGCTCGTTTGAAGTGCACTCACGAAATTTTGACGATGTACATCCAATGTGTCGGCCTGTTGCTGACTGCTTTGTATCTGCCTCTGCTGCTACATTGCTGATTCTGCCGTCAACACGAGTTCGTAGGCTTTCCTAAACGTTAGCTTATCCTCAGCTAGCAACCTTTGTTGAAGATTAGTTAGTTAATTTGGTTTTTATGGCGCAAAAGCAGCTAAGGCTATGCTGCGCCAGACACAAGACGTTCAGGAATGGACACTGAAATGATGAACTTTTAAAGCTTATTTAACAAATTACATTCTTTCAGAAAGTTTAGCACGTCAGGCAGGGGTACTATAGGGTCATCTCCTAGAAACAAAGCAGGGTGTAAAGGTACGTGTTGTTTGTATAGTTTGCTGAAATGTTTTTGTCTCTGTGTTTCAATGGTGGGACATGTGATTAGGATGTGCATAAGTGTTAACGCTTCTTGGCATTTTTCACACGTTGGTTGTTCTTCCTTTGCCAGTAAGAAGTTGTGTGTCAAGTGTATGTGTCCAATGCGAAGTCGGCATAATACAACTTCGATAAACCGTTGTTGGTGACGGCAGGTCTTCCATTCCCCGAGTATGGGCTTTACCAGGTGGAGCTTGTTATTCGTGCAGGTGTCCCACTGTTGTTGCCATTTTGCTAGTAGAGCCAGGCGAATTGTTCTCTGGATGTCTTTAAGGGGAATTTTCACATTGGCTACTGCTTTTTTGGGCTGCCAATGAAGCATACTTATCTGCTTTTTCGTTTCCGGGTATCCCAACATGACTTGGGACCCAGCAGAAACGGATGGAAACTGCCTGGCTGTTTAAATATACCATGTTTAAAATGTCACCCACTAATGGCTCACATTCGGATTTTATATGTAGAGCTTTTAGTGTACTTAGTGAGTCGGTGTATATGATTGCTTTCTTGTATTTGCCAGCGATGATTTTCCGAACTGCTTCGCTCAAGGCATAAGCTTCAGCTGAAAAAATGGAAAAGCTACGAGGTACTCTCACAGAAACTGCACTTTCCGCTGTCGCGATCCCTATACCCACATGGTTTTCTGTTTTTGAGCCATCTGTGTAAAATTCTTCGTAATCCCTATATTCGTGCTGAAGTGTATAGAATTCTTGAATTATGTGTTCTGGTGGAGTGCTTTTTTTTGTTGAAACGGCTTAGTGAAAACTCACAACGCTGTGACAGGTCGAACCATGGCGGCAGTCTTGGTGGTTTAATAGCGACGTGTAGTGCTCCTTCAGGGATGGCATAAATGTGGCAATGTTCCTCAAAGCGCAGGACAAGTGGTTTGATTAGGTTGGGTTTGTTTAGGTAGTGTAAGCGCGAGTTACACTGAGTGGCAATTTCGTAGCAGATGTGTTCAGGTGACGACCTTATTCTTAAGACGTATGACAGAGTTAGTAATGCTCTTCGGTGACTCAAGGGAGGTTCGTTGCATTCCACATATAAGCTCTCCACTGGCGATGTTCGGTAAGCACCACTGGATAGACGTAGGCCGAGATTGTGCACAGGGTCAAGACGCCGAATGTAAGACTGCCGTGCCGAGCCGTAGACGACACAACCATAGTCCAAGATACTGCGGCCGATGGAACGATAGATTCGCAGCAGGCAGAGTCGATCGGAACCCCAGTGTTTATGAGATAACACTTTCAGAAGGTTGAGTGCTCTATTTCCCTTAACTTTTAGTGCGTTTATATGGGAAAGGAAGTTGAGTTTTTTGGTCAAATGTAACTCCTAAGAATTTGTATTCTTGTTTTACCGGAATTTCAATGTTGTTTAGCTTAAGAGCAGGGTCAGGGGTACAATCCACGTTTTTGCGTGAAAAGAACTGCGGTAGTTTTTTGTACCGAGAAACGAAAACCATTTTGGTCAGCCCATTTTGTAAGCTTATTGATTGTTATTTGCAGTTGCCTTTCACAGGATGATAGGCTGGAGGCCCGACAGGCGATCTGAAGATCGTCAACGTAGACGGAGTGCATGACTGTGGGAGGTATGACCTTGTTGATGGAGTTCATTTTGACTATGAAGAGTGTTGTACTCAAAATGCAACCTTGTGGCACGCCATTTTCTTGGACAAATACTCGAGAGAGTACTGTGCCGAGACGTACTTGAAATGTTCTATTAGAAAGGAAATCACATAAGCAGTTTAGCATTCTTCCACGAATCCCCATGTCTGCAAGGTTTCTAAGAATCCCGTATCGCCACGTCGTGTCATACGCCTTCTCTAAGTCGAAGAAAACCGCGAGACAGTACTGTTTGTGTAGAAATGCATCTCGTATTTCGTGTTCCAGTCTAACGAGATGGTCAGTGGTGGAACAGCCTTTTTTGTATCCACACTGGTGTGAGTCTATAAGCTGTGTTGATGTGAGAATGAAGGTGAGTCTAATGTTTATAATGCTCTCGTATGTTTTTGCCAGACAACTTGTTAATGCAATCGGCCTGTAGTTGCTCGGGGATGTTGGGGGGTTTACCAGGTTTTAAGAGAGGTATGACTATCGCGTTTTTCCAATCTTCAGGTATTATGCCGGATTCCCATATTTTGTTGAAAAATTGGAGAAGAGCCCCCCGCCGATGCTTGTGATAAGTGCGCCAACATTGTGTAGTGTACCCGGTCAGGCCCTGTTGCCGTTTTTTTACCGGCGGAAAGTACCCTGTGTAATTCGTGTAGTGTGAGAGGATGGTTGTAACATTCATTTGAGGCGGTAGAAGTGGGGAGTTTTTGTTTTTCAGCATTTTCTTTGTATTTAAGGAATGCATTGGTGTAATTCGCTGAGCATGATACATCGTAAAAGTGTTCGCCTAAAAGGTTGGCCTGGTCTTCTAGTGTTGTTTGTGTGTCTGGACTTGTAAGCAGTGGTATTGTGTACGATGAGTATTCTCCTCTGAACTTCCTCACCTGATCCCAGATATGTTTAGATGTGGCTGAACTATTAATGGATGATATGTATTTGTGCCAAGAACTCTTTTCTGCCTGCCTTCGGATGTATCGTGCTTTGGCTTTTACCTGTTTAAAACTTATGAGGTTGCTATAGGTCGGGTACCTCCGTAAGGTTCCCCAGGCCTTGTTTTGTTGCTTTTTGGCTTCGGTGCACTCAGTTGTCCACCAGGGATTTAATTTCTTTCGTACAATCCCAGACGATTGCGGTATCGCCTTTTCCGCCGCTGAAATGATAGCGTCAGTGAACTTTTTGTTGAGTTCCTGAACAGAATGTTCGGGTGAAAAAATATGTTCAAGGTTTGCGTGATGTGTAAAAAGCGGCCAGTTTGCGAGTTGCAATTTCCACCGGCGTGGCTTGGTGGCCAGTGTTTGATACGATGACATGAGTTTGATAATGGCGGGTTGGTGGTCGCTACCATATGAATTTTCCAGGACTTCCCATTTAAAATCGGCGAACAGACATGGTGAGCAGAGAGCGAGATCTAAACAACTAAAAGTGCGTGATGTTGGCGAAAAATATGTAAAAGCACCCGAGTTTAAAAGGCAGATATCGTTTGATAAAATGAAATCTTCAACGCTCTGCCCTCTTTGGTCAGTTTTGTCGCTACCCCAAAGGGTGGAATGCGCATTAAAATCCCCAACTAAAAGAAATGGTTTTGGTAACTGTTCCACTAGATTTTCTAGGTCTTTAGTGGTAAAAAGGGTGTGAGGTGGGATATATAGCGAGCAGATGGTGATGGTTTTGTATGATAGAATGGTGACGGCTATGGCCTCGAAAGATGTGTTTATATGGACATCTCGCGTAGGAATGCTGCCCTGCACAACTACGGCTACTCCTCCCGAAAGACGGTTGCAATGGTCGCGGTCCTTTTGGGCAACTGTGAAGCCCTTTAGGAAATGGTCGTGTTTTGCACCGAGATTTGTCTCTTGGAGGCAAAAAGCTACCGGTGAGAACTTGTTGATGATCTCCTTTACGTCACCTAAGTTATGAATTAAGCCTCTACAGTTCCAATGCACGATAAAAGCCATGATGAAATAAAATTAAGCAAATGTACTTCTGGGGATTGATCGGTTTAATTAAAAGATGATAGGTGACAATACTAAGAAATAGAAATAGAGAGGAATGCGATAACCATTACGGTTATCGCTTACTTATTGTGGTTACTGGGACCTTGTCCTTGTCCTGTTTGGCGCGCTCTAGGGAGCGCTTGCCCTTCGGTGTCGATGACACCGGGGTTTTGTGGTCGATCTCCATTGCCTTGTCAGAGGCGCTGGCAGATCGAGAGTGCGGCGCTGAGAAACGGATCTCAGGCCTTGGTACTCGATTGATTTTAGGGCCCAGGGAGACCGGAGTCTGCGGGCCCTTTGATGTGGATGGAGCAGCTGGCGCTGCTTCCTTTAAGGGGGCGGTTGGAGTCACCACGGGACCACTGCGTGTGGTTGCGGTGGACTCCTGAGGCCTTTGTGACGCTGCCCCCCGACTGCGTCACATCGGCGTAACTTCTGCGGAAAAGGTACGACAGCCGTTTTCGCGCTTCGCTGAATGATATTTTTTCTTTGACGGTCAGAGCGATCACTTCTTTTTCTTTTTTTCCAACATGGACATGACCGGGAATACGCTGGGTGTTCCCCGTCACAGTTAACACAGTGGGGTGAGGATGTGCAGTTTTCGGATTTGTGGTCGTTTGCGCTGCATTTTGCGCATGTTTCTTTGCCTCTGCATGAGTGCGAGGCGTGACCGAATCTTTGACATTTGAAACAGCGTCTGGGGTTGGGGATGTAGGGTCTGACATTGATTTTTAAGTACCCAGCCTCGAGAGAGGTGGGCATTTCACTTGTTCCAAAGGTTAGTATTACGTGTTTGGTGGGCACTTCCTGATCATTGCGGCGGATTACTATTCTTTGGACTTTTATTACATTTTGGTCTTGGAAACCTTCGAGGAGCTCTTCGTCACTAAGGCCTAAGAAGTCTTCCTCGGAGATTACTCCCCCCTGCTGGTGTTTAGAGATCGATGGACTGAAATGGTGACAACTGTTTCTCCAATGCTGGTTATTTGGGATAGCTTAGGCACTTGGTCTTTTTCGGTTAGCTCCAGGAGGAGGTCACCGCTTGACATTTTGGATGCTTTGTATGTGGGTCCGATTTTTTCTTTTAGGCACTTGGCCACCAAAAATGGGGATAGTTTTCTTAGAGGTGTGCTTTCACTATGGATAATGTGGTACTTCGGGAAAGTAACTTTAGTTTCTATCGAGAAATGAAAACTTGCTTCGGTGCGGCCTCTCTTACGAGACCGATCAAGGACGGCGGATGCTTGTGAAGCCATAAAAATATGAATGCGTTCGGTAACAGCGGCGACCACCCACCACGGAGCCCAACAAGGGGACGCGGCTGGACTTGTTAAACAAGCCCTCCCGACGCCAGCCGTACGCTGTCACTATAACCCAATGTAATTATCCAAGGTCGGATACCTACACAAGGTTAACCCTTGCCGCCATGAAAATTGGAAGTAAACAGAAGTGAGGAGAGGACAGGAAAGATAAAAAGTGTGAGAGAAAGACGAAGATGAGGGGAGAAAGAGACAGGAAAAAGGCGACTGCCGATTTCCCCTGGGTGGGTCAGCCCAGGGGTGCCGTCTACGTGAAGCTGAGGCCAAAGGGGTGTGTTGCCTCAGCCGGGGGGCCTTAAAGGTCCAATCACCCGGCGTCAGCTCAACCCCCCAGGATCCCCTTTTCCCCGGACACGGCTCAGCCATGCACGGCGAGGCATGGGAAGGGGTAGAAACCCCCCCCGTTAGCTCGGGTCCGTGGTGTCGCCACACACCAAACGCCTGCTTTCGCAGACGCCCCTGCGGGGTTTGTTGAAGATTAGAATCGTACATTCCACATACCAGTCTTTCTTGCAGCATCACTTCCAAAGGTAGCCTTGCACTCCCTGCTTGATACTAGACTTCCGCGCTACCGCCCGACGCCTCCTGTCCCGCCGTCTGGAGTCTACGTTGCCAAAGTTGCAGTCCTTTGCCAAGATTCGAAGAGCTGTCCCATAGTCTTTGACGGATTTGTTAGGGAGCTGGTCTTGTTTCTGGAAACGATAACGGCCAAGTAACTCAGAAGGCCTGGGGTGCAAGTGCTGAGTTAGTTGCTTGATGATGTTCGCCAAGTCCACCTCGGAAGGCTTCTGTGGTGCCACCACGGACCTCAGCGTTTCGTAGGTTTGCTCACCGCAAAGCGTGAGAAGCACCGCTCGCTTCTTGGATGCTTCATAGTACTCCAGGAGCTCTACCCATGATTACCCGTCTCTGCGAGGCACAAATTCTGGTATGTTGCCTTTTGGTATCGTCTTCAAGGTAAACTTGCTTCCCGAGGTCTCGTTCCCTGGTCGCCAGTATTATAAAGTCCCTTTATTGTATTTGAAGAACACTGAAATGCGGTATTCTCGTCACGTGCTCAGAGTCCTCGGCGGCGCCACTTCGTTGTCCTCGTCTCCGCTCGCTCGTCCAAACGCTGATATATAATAGTTGAACATTCAGGACATTGCCAACATAAAAGCGTGATGAGGGGTTTCATTTTTTTTTCATGACAGTCATTTTGGTTGACTTTGTCTGCCTCCGGGCAACAATGGAAGAAGGAAGTCTTTTATTTGCCTTTGCGCTATCAGTTCCCCAACCAAACCCGGGAGCAAGTTTTTTTTGCAATGTTGCAAAGAGGATGGTATGCTAGGCGTCCACGCAAGATCCAAGGACGCCTTTCACACATGATTTCGGCATTCTCTCCGAGGAAGCAAAAAGGAGAATAGAAAAGCTTGATCCACCAGTTTGTTTCGAGAAGAAATGACAAAGGGAGTCAACACGGAGCGAACGGCTGTTTGCCTTCAGCCACAGCTGCCGTCAACTCCTTCCTTCTCTTGTACCGCCACTAGCGCGTTGCAATATCATTTCACGCAAAAAATCACTGACTTCCCATATGACGTCATCATGACGTCGCAGATCAACAAAACTTGCGGTGTTGCGTGATGATGTCAACATAAGAAATCACTTGGTCAATGGTGGGCCGACCCCGAAGGCAGTGTGAAACCAGGTGAGGTGCAGAACGCTCCCGATCCTGGAGGCAGTGCCAGACAACATTCGGCATGAAAAAACTTTCAAGGGAGAAAAGGGTGTAGGTGGGTGTGGAGGATGAATACATTTAGTAAGAAAAATAAGAAGATCGCTTTCGCCATCAAGCCGCCTTAGGCGAATGTATAATGGACCCTATGACTTTTTAACTGCAGCCCGATGCAAGTCGAGTTTGTGCAAAATAAGTCTTAAAATTAGCTAGTTCGTTACAGATAGACTTCAACCGTCACAGACTCTTAGGCAGTACATATATAATCTGTGTAGTTTTCAAGCACTTAAATTGTCAGAACTCTGATCACGGCAGAACAAAATTTATAAGGCAGTAATACTGACAAAGACGTGTCGCAATTACGATGACTTCCAAATGGTGTGAATAAATCTGTTCGGCACTTAACATGCAATCACAGACAGTAAGGCTGGTGTCCTACATCTAAGACGTGATCTTCTACGTTCAGCTCCAGGCTCACGAAATGAAACGCTAAAGAGGTCGCCATCCTGAGCGGTGTGCGATGATGAAAATCGGAGCCTACCCCAAGGGAAAGCTGTTCGAACTGCGGAGCAGTGACTCGGCCTGTGCTTCCCTTGCGGTCATGTTGCGTTGATCCTCCATGTTCTGTGATATTTTGTACTTTTCCTGTGTTTATCGGCTCTTTCGTGTTCCTTTCATGTGTTTATGCGATATTTTCTCACCTTTCCTGTTCCTTTTGTTGTGATTGTTTTCTGTTCTACGGACTCCTTTCTACTCTCTTTATACTGCTCGCGGGGACGAGTGCGATGAGTCTAACTACCCGGGCTGGCGTTTTCCTATCGCTTCGCTAATTCGGGCAGACGAATTAGCCCTTCAGCAACGCTCGCGCTCACAGGCAAATGTCTAATGATACCCATAAGCGTTTTAGGCTTTTGTGTATCAAACATCGGACCTGGCGTGCCGCCAACGGGAAATATGACACGACGACAGCGCGGTTCCATAAACTGCTCCCCAGTTAAAAAGCGTACCCCTACTTGCCTTTTTCTTTCTTATGCCAATTCAAAACGTCACATGTCATAGTACTTCAAATATGTAAAACAAAGTACTGTGCATTTTTTTCCATGTTAGCAGGTATCACGAAAAATGCTGGTGTTGAGGTTGCATTCATTTTCTTGCAGGGGTATCTGTGTGAAAGCTATGAAGAGGACCTTTGTTATGTCTTATGCTCTTGAAGGATGAAGGATCATGAAGAACAAGTCGGAAGCACTAAACCTCAACTAAGGTTTTATAGAAGTATTTAACTTTTCTAAAAATTTACGAAATAACCCGAGCAATTCACGCAACATGTACAACAGACAGAGACCAAATCCCTTCGCAAAAGACACACTCATTACGGAAAAGAGTATACATATTATGGAAGGTTCCAAAACGTTGCTTTCAAGCCATCCATGTGACGCTGCACACATGCTTTGCCCTTTTTCAAACAAGCATTGTTCGCCTAATAAAAGTTTAACCAGATGTTTGTCTGACACGTGCGCATCCTGATCTTTTTAGCACAATATGCCTCTACCAAGTCATGCATCATTTGACTTTCATGCCAAAACAGTGCTTCAGCGTCGTTGAGGTTGGTAGAGGCATACTGCAATTAGAAACTAGGTATAGTATGCGTCAGCCCTACAACTGGGGGTATTTTAAGATGCGAACTAAATCTGTGAAAAATTGGAGAAATATGCGCGCAGTGTCATATGAATAATTCGAAAGCAGCCTGTCACTATTTTGCTGCCTGTAAATTCTCGCAAGACGCTGTACCTATTTTCTGAAGCATTTATTTTTGTCAAAAAGGGCGATGACTCTGGCTATGATTTCTTACTCTTCGAGAAATTATTTGGTTTGAATAAAAGGTAGAGATATATCGCTCGCACTGCGCGTTTATTCTGTGTCGTTGTCGTTCACGCTTGCCGTCGCAACGGATCGTCCACAGCTCACCCAATTTTTTCCTTTTTTTTGGGCAAGTTTATAGTTGTTGAAGGTGTTCTTGATACTGAATTAAACATCAGAATCTCGCCCATGAAATATTCTCTCTCTCCTTTGGTATAAGCCCTGTGAGATCAAGTATACAACAAGTAGATTATCTAATCAGATGGTATATTCAACGCGACAGAATGTCCAACGATACAGAATGCCTAACGAGACTCTGGGGTCAGCAAGACGAAAAGTCCAACTGGGAAGGGAAGGATCGATGCAAGTGAAAAGCCCGTCGGAAACCACGCACTGTGGGAATCGATGCTTTGCGAAGCAGTAAGCACGAAGTTTGCTTTCAAACAAGTCACGTCATTCATGTCACATTTCATCCACTATCGTATGTTTGCCAAGCGTGGGTGTGCGTTCTGGTATATATACTAAGCTATTGAAACGAACGCGACCGTGTATTGCAGCGGCGTAGGCAGGGGGTGGCACGCCGGGCACGTGCCACGCCCCCCCCCCCCCCCGACATTTTTTTTTCTCCATGGCATACATAGCGAAAAATGACCATTTCAAGAAGGTACCACCCCCGAAATCAAGGAGGTGCCCCCCCCCTCCCGAAAAAAAATTTCTGGCTATGCCCCTGGTGCATTGTGCTATTTGTGTTGATTATGTTATAACCATGGATGTATACAAAAAATAGGAGGGAGCGTCACGTGGAATTTGTGAAACCCAGCCATCAGGGGCATGCTGGGAAATGAGCACCACCACGTGATAGACAAGCGGTGAGTTTTACGCTCGACGCACCGAGCACACCGCGGCAGACGGCTGAGTGATCGCGACAGCCGACGCTTGTGAACGTGCTTCTAAGCAGATGTCAGCTAGAACCTACTGAGAACCAAACAAGGCTCACTTCCCAGCAGGCAACGCGCATGAACACCAAAAGGGATAGGACAAACGAGGAACAAGCGGCTTCAGAGGAGGTTGGCTTGTGGAAGGTAGGCGCGCTTCCTCCTAAATTTCTTTCTTTCCTCCATGGTTATAACACATCTATCCAGCTTGTTACTAACGTTCCTTTCTTCACCTTCCCCTCATGTTCTACAAACGCGTACATCATATTTGATACATATTTTTAGATGTGAAGCATCTTATGGCGAAGTTCAATCCGGTGGTGGTCGTGGTGGTGGTGGTCGTGGTGGTGGTGGTTGTGGTGGTGTGCGGCGTGACCACCCTGATGGCACATGCGCAAACCCTCTCCGCGCTCCTCCTCTTCTACGCTCCCCCCTCTCTTTTCTCTAGGCATCCCTCCCGCGGCGTTTACACACCCATTGCGCGTGCGCGTCCCCTCCCCCATCTCTCTCCTCTAGGCATCACTCTTCAGAAGGGCGTCTTGCTGGGCGAGTTGGTAATACGACATCATAAATGTAGCGCAAAGAAACACGGGCACAGAAAAAGAGCACACATAAACAGCGCTGGCAGGGCACACATACACATACACAGCGCTGTCTGCTTGTGCTGTTCCCGTCTCTCTTCGTCCACGTTTTTCGCGCACTTTTCTTGAAACATGGAATACCAACTCGCCCAACAGTCCATTCTTCTAACGTGGTTCTTTGCGCTACATTTATTATGTCGCATCACTCTCCGCGGCGACCACACCCCCACTGCGCATGAGCGTCCTCACCCCCTCTTCCTCCTCTCCTACGCTTCCCTTCTCTCCTCTAGGCATCCCTCCTGCGGCGTTTATACCCCCCATTGCGCATGCGCGTCCCCTCCCCCTTCCTCCTCTCCTACGCTCCCCCTCTCTCGCCGCGCAACGCCGATGCAGGCAGCGTCTGCTAGAGAGTTTCTTGATTGAAAAAAAGCCGGCACATCCCACGCACTGTGCGAATCGATCTAATGCGCAGCAGCCAGGGAGGAGCAAATCATGCTTTACATAATTTGCATGTCATGTTTTGCATGTTAGGACCTGTCATTTATGTTCGTGACACAGTCACGTCACGCAATACCAATTTCGGTGTATATCAAGCTAGCGAACTGGACGCAAGCGCACCATGAGCGTTACATGTAAATGGCGTTGTAGATGACATGCATGCCAGGATTTTCATGTTACTACTTGCCACTTATGTTCGTTATACAGTCATGTCACTCAATAACAAATTTGATGTATATCAAGCTAACAAAACGGCCGTGAGCGCGCCATGAGCGTGGAATGCAAGTCATGTCGCTCATGACGTGTCGTGATTTCCATATTACCACTTGCCACTTATGTACGTCATACAGTCACGTCACTCAATGCCACATTTGGTGTATATCAAGCTAACGAAACGGCCGCGAGCGCGCCATGAGCGGGGAATGCAAGTCATATCGCCCGTGACATGTCATGATTTCGGATATTGCCACTTGTAATATATGTTCGTCATACAGTCATATCACTCAATACGAAATTTGGTGTATCTCAAGCCAACGAAACGGCCGCGAGCACGCCATGAGCGTGGAATGCAAGTCATGTCGCACATGACAGGTCATGATTTCCATATTACCACTTGTCATTTATGTTCGCCATACAGTACGAAGTTTGGTGTATATGAAGCTAACGATATGCCGCGAGCGCGCCATGAGCGTGGCATGCAAGTCATGTCGCACATGACATGTCATGATTTCCATATTACCACTTGTCATTTATGTTCGTCATACAGTCACGTCACTCAATACCAAGTTTGGTGTATATAAAGCTAACGAAACGGCCGCGAGCGCGCCATGAGCGTGGCATGTAAATAATGTTGTTCATGAAATGCACGTGGTTATTTACATATTACCACCTGTCATTTATGTTCGTCGTACAGTCACGTCACTCAATCCCAAGTTTGGTGTATACCAAGCTAACGAAACGGCCGCGAGAGCGCCATGAGCGTGGCATGTAAATCATACTTTTTATGACAAGTTAGTCATGATTTTCATGATATGACCAGCCATTTATGTTCGTCATACAGTCATGTTATACCATACCACATTAGGTATAAACCCATTTAGGTACGGCCAGGAAGGAAGGAAGGAATGCAAAAGGGAGAAGGTAGGGAGGTTAACCAGACAGCAGTCCGGTTGGCTACCCTACACTGGGGGGAAAGGGGAAAGGGGAGTAGAAAGATGAGAGAGAGAGCACAAAGTCGTAGGCGGCTAGAGAGATAGCTAGATAGATAGATACGCTCAAAGTCGCTGAAGTTCGCTAAGAAATGCTTCGCATTTAAAAACCGACTGCTCGCGCTGCACAGTTCACTTGCCACCCCGTATATATCATCATCAGCCTGCCTACGCCAACTGCAGGGCAAAGGCCTCTCCCATGTTTCGCCAATCAACCCGGTCCTGTGCTTTCTGCTGCCACGTTATACCTGCAAACTTCTTAATCTCATCTACCCACCTAATTTTCTGTCCCCCCCTCACGCGTTTGCCATCTCTTGGAATCCAGTCAGTTACCCTTAATGACCAGCGGTTATCCTGCCGACGTGCTACGTGCCCGGCCCATGTCCGTTTCTTCTTCTTGATTTCAACTATGATATCCTTAACCCCCGTTTGTTCCCTGACCCACTCTGCTCTCTTCCTGTCTCTTAAGGTTACACCTATCATTTTCCTTTCCATCGCTCGCTGCGTCGTCCTCAGTTTAAGTTGAACCCTCTTTGTAAGTCTCTTGGTTTCTGCTCCGTAGGTAAGTACCGGTAAGATGCAGCTGTTATATACCTTCCTCTTGAGGGATAGTGGTAAACTACCATTCATGATTTGATAATGCTTGCCGAATGAGCCCCATCCCCTCCTTATTCTTCTAGTTATTTCACTCTCATGGATCGGCTCCACGGTTACTACCTGTCCTAAGTCGACGTACTCCTTTACAACTTCCAGTGTCTCGCCACCTATCGCAAAACGCTGTTCTCTGCCAAGATTGTTCCACATTACTTTAGTTTTATGCATATTATTTTTCAGACCTACTCTTCTACCTCCCACATGAATACACCTCCCCGTATATATAGGCACTGGATTTTGACCTGCAAGGTTGTGCCGGTGGGAATTTTCTCCTGTGCGTTGTCGAACCATAAAAATTCGCAGCGTGCGCGTTAACTAAAAGCGAACTGCGGGCCTCCGTGTCCAATCGGAGTCTTCTGTCCCCCAATGTCCATTAGCAGTGATTGGCATGTTCCAGTAGGAAACACCACTCCACCACTGCGTGATTGCGCCTCCCCAGTTTCCTCTCCTGCGCAACGCCGCGATGAGCACCAGCGTCAACGCCGCCGCCAGTGTAAGCGTTAGCGCCCGCTGCTTCGCATCTACACATGGTTCCCTTTAGCGGGAGATGGTGTAATTTTTAATGTAAAAAGGTAATGGAACGATCATAGCGACATCATGATGGCATACATTGCCCTGTGTCGTGCATTACATGATGTGCAAGTAATGCTATTCATGTCATCGCCTATTATTCGTATTTCTCAAACACTATTGTCAGGTCACACGAACTTTGACATGCACCAAGTTTATGAAACGACCACGAGAGCCCCAACAACATGTAGGTCATCACGTTCAAAACATGCATGACAATATATTCTACAAAAAAGTTTTCAAGGCCAAGCCATGTATGTCATGACGTACATGACATGCACGACATTATATTCATATACTAAAGAATCATTTATGTCCGACACATACTCCTGCCGTGCCATTCTAATTTTAGCATCTATGAGGTCAATTAAACAGCTGCAAGCACACCAAAATCTTCTCATTGGTGTCATGTCGTACACGAAATTCGTGGGATCGTATTAATGTCCTGAACTATATCCCTCATGCGCTCATCTCATGCCAGGCGAGAGTCGGCGTATATGTTAATGAAACGGCCGTAAAAGCACTGAGGCTTACTTCTGTACATCACGATGTACATTGCATTCACGTGACATGCAAGACATGATCTTCATGTAGCGACCGGTTATTTACGTTCCTCACTCGCTCATATCATGCAATGCCAATTTCGGCATATATGTTCATGTTTATAAAGCGGGTGCGAGAGCACCGAGACGGTGTCGCATATGTAAGAGCATACATGACAGTCATGACATTATATTAATGTGGTGCCCTCTCATTGCTGTTCTTCAAACACTCATGTAGCGCAAGGCCAAGTTTTGTAGAAATCAAGTTACTAAAACGGCTACGGGAGCCCCATGATCGTGTCATCTATGTCGTGAGAATCATGGCATGATATTCATTGCATAATCTGTCGTTCATAGCAGTCATGCACTAAAGACATGGTATGCTAATTTAGATGCACAAGGTCGGGAACAATTTTTTTCTGACGTGACTGTACGCCGCAGCGTGCTCGCACCATGCATACGCTGTGGAGGCGGATGTGACCTTCAAGACGTTGCGAAGTGCCAGTCACCAGCGAATGTTCACTCAGGCTAAATCGTTCCTTATTGGACACCAGTGTAGTGAAACGGTGCAAGCGCAAAATGCAGCGAACGATTGAACAGCGCTATCTGACATCAAATTTTGTGTTGGGCTGACGATACCAGACTACTTGATAATAACTACACCGCAACGCTCTTCAAACCTCATTAGAACTACGATTTGATGCCAACAGACTATTTGCAATGCCCACGAACTGGATAGGTGGCACGCTGTGCGGCTCAAGGTGGCTGCTGGAGGACGGTCAAACCATCTGCTACCATAGGGAAACATAGGATGGTCGGACGCACTCCCTGTTCTGTTTTCATGGGAGGGCACGAAATGGGCTGGATTGAAATGTGTATAACACTAAAAAATACTTGCCCAAATGATGCCGTGGTGTGAAAGGTTAAATTAGATGCGAAGCATCTTATGCTCGGGGCTATGTCCGTCCCTCCCGCGTCCGTCCCGCGTCTCGCGTCCGGCCACTTTCATGAAGTAGGGAAGCACCCAATATGCGAACCAGAACACTTTTGTACAATATAAGGCCGTCAACCACCACTACAGTCATCAGAGTCATGACCGAGTGCACAGAGAGGCTGCTTAGCAATGGCTAGGCAGGTGGCGTGTATCGCCCAGGTTGACTCCATGCCTCGATCTTGCTTTCATGTGTTTGGGGTGGGCTTAATCCGTCCCTCCTTCCCGCGTCCCACACCACTACAGCGTATGCGTCTCTCTCTCTCCTCTCCTACGCTCACCCCTTACCCTACTCTATAGAGCGGCGCCGGCGTCCCGCGTCCTACATTCCCACAGCGCATGCGCGTCCCCTTCCCCCTCTTCTAAGCTCACCCCCCTTTCTCTCCTCTACTCTACGGAGAGAAATCATCGAAGCATATCACATTTGTAAAGAGAATGAATTGTGCATTAGCCACCCGTCAGTAACATTATCACAAAGTGAACAAAGATATCATCGTGCATCATTTGGTTATTAGGCCTTTTCTCACGCACATGTCGGCGTCCATGTGGTAGTTTCATGCTCTCGTTTGGTTATCACTCTTGTTGTTTTTATTTGTTTTTTATTTGTTAATGATCACGTGTCTTTCCTGTACTTATACCTGTTCTTTCGAATAAACTTCTTAGTTGCGAGTCAGCGCCCGTCCCGTTGTTTCTTTCGTTTCTTCTGTCCTCGTCTTGCTGCGCTTTTTTAAATGATGTCAAACCAACTTGCCCAATTATATGTTCTCTTAAACACGGACAAGATGATGATTTTTCGCTCACATCCAACGACGCCGACGAGCTCTTTAACGAGCTCTTTAAAAGCTATCGAGCTCTTTACGCTATTGCGAGCTCTTTAACGCTATCGCGTAAAAATGCGCATTCGCAGTCGAACATTTCAACATTCATGAATGCTCGAAATGTGCTTAACTATTCTAAGTTTTAGGGGCGAAGCTCCTTATCCCGTGGGTCGTGCGTCCCATGTTTGTAGTAGTAGCCACCTGCTGATGACGATGACGATCGCGATGCCATACAACACGCCAGCGTGCCATACAACACGTCAGCGTGCCATACAACACATCAGCGTCATAACGATGACGCTGATGACGATGACGATCACGATGCCACCACATGGAATGTACCCACTATGCGTCATAACGATGACGCTGATGACGATGACGATCGCGATGCCATACAACACATGGCATCGCGATATGGTCTCACATGCATATCGTTTGACCACATGCAACCAACCACCATCACGTCTTTGATGATGTACCTCCGGAGCTTCGCCCACTCATCATCATTCACTCCGCGGATATGCTGTGATTTGTTTGCCTATTTCCGACTTTTTTCAGCATGCTTAAATATTTCGAAGGCTATTTATGTGGTCTGTAATGAAGCGTTTATTGTCCTTTACCATGACTTGCACTGTTCGACCCGATGGATAATATCCATGGTGATCCTCTAATCAAGGGGTCGGCAACCTTTTGAGGCGGAGGCCCGAGTTGCGTGAAGCCAACCTGGCGGTGGCCGCACGGCCAATTAGGGGAAGGGGGGGGGGGGTGTTGGTCTTTGTATGCAAAGAGAAAAAAGATCGGCGACTTGTAATTAACAATAACATAAAAAACGGGAATAAAAATCAAGTTTATTTCCAGCACGCGTGTCACAAGGTTGCAATTTACAAACATAGGTCAGAAGCGAAAACCCCAGTTGAGGTCAAAACTGAGATGTCGGCCTTCAGATAGAGAGTACAAAGGGAGGGAGGGAGGGGGGGGGGGGGGGTTGCGACGTCGTGCCGGGGCCCGCATAATACTTCCACGCGGGCTGCAGGTTGCCGACCCAATCTATCATTATCTTATCGTTATTGTTGGTGTCTGACGTCCCAAAGCCACAACATGATTATGAGAGACGCCGTAGTGGAGGGCTCCGCAAACTTCGACCACCTGGGGTTTTTTAACGTGCTCCTAAATATAAGTGCAGCGGCCTCAAGCATTCTCGCTTTTATCGAAAATGCGGCCGGGATTCGATCCCGCGACCTGCGGGTCAGCACTCGAGCCCCATAACCACCAGGCCACCGTGGCGGATACTACTCCTACATTCACGGGGAACATATGGGGACGTTTTTTCTTATCCTTCCTCACCGGTTCATATATAACAGTAGCCGGTTATAACGATCGAATTTTTTCGTTTCTATAATGACGTTATCAGTGCATTGCATTCTATATCAAATCAGTGAAACCATTCGTAGCAAATTGAAACCGGGCGACGAAAATCATGCCATACACGACAGTCATTACATCTGACAGCTCATAAGAAGAAACTAGATTCGGTAGAAGCTGAGACCACAGCACTCTAATTTTAGTACAATTCGAGACAATGAAATGACCGCGAGAGCACGAAGTCGTAGGTGACTAGATCGATGCGCTAAAACTGCCTTTGTTTCTCAATAAAAAAAAAATCATGCAGCGCATTGGAATATATCTAACCAAGGAGTCATCATTATTGAATCAAGTCGGTGTCACCGTGGCACCAAAGGAGCGCAAGGAACAGCCAAGGTTGTTGTTAGCGATGCAGCTTTAAGCCCCGTAAAATATTAAATGAGCCACCGTGTTTTTAGTACATGACGTGTTATAGCAATTCAGTACTACGGATACATTCACCGCTTGCTCGCTGCTCGGATGTTTGTGCTAGAAGGATAAAGCAAGCCGTGGAAGTGGCCTTTTCAGCCCTTTTACGATATACTGAGTCTTCAAGGCAATATTCCATTGAGAAGAAGAAACATCTGGAATATGTAATAACTGGTGGCGTTTAACGCCGTTAAACCACGATATGATTATGAGACATGTCGCAGTGGAGGGCTGCGGAAATTTCAACCATCTGGGGTCCTTTAGCGTTCACTTAAATCGAAGTATATGGGCCTGAACCATTTTCGCCTCCATCGAAAATGCAAGCGCCGCGGCCGGGATTCGATCCCACGACGTTATCTGGAACACACACATATATATATATATATATATATATATATATATATATATATATATGTGTGTGTGAAAGAAAGTCACAGTGAAAAACATAACATTTATTCTGAGCTTTCGGCCGGGGACCGGCCTTTATCAAAGATGCCAATGGTACATGGAGTTCGGGTTTAAATAGAGATTCCCGCGTTACATACACAGATACACATGTCGTCGCGATTCGTTGGAACGGGACAAGGGGAGGGACCAGAAGAACAACAACAGCAAGAAAGGTCAGGGGGCGAGGGTCAGACGTGCGTACAAGGCCGCAATTTGTTAGAACTTAACAAGAGGCGGGAACAGAACACACAAACAAACAATCAATAACAAATAAAAGGGCTAAAGAAACGAGACTGCGTGTGCGATCCAAGGGAAAAAGTAATAAAAAAAACATTAACAAGTGGCAATGGTAAGGAGGCGATTATCCGGCTAAAAGGGGATATCCATTCGCTTCTGGACGAAAGGGGAAAATGGTCACGGACGCCGGATGTCAACGCACAGTGCGTGTTTCTTTGTTCAGAATGTTATCTTCTAAAAGTGCGTCAAAAGTCGTTAAGTGCGTGCCCACCCGTGCGCCTGAGGGGATGGGGTTCGGTGTGGCTATTGAAGTCGACCGCTCTCCTCGGAGGCTTTGCAGGCGCTGGCGGCAATCATCACAGACCACCCGCAAAGTCAAGGAAGCGGCTTGCCGGTGTACAATATCGTGACCAGATGTAGGATAGGCGGTACGCGTGAGTACACGAGACATTTGTTTCAGTAAATTCAACTTTCCATGCATATATATATATATATATATATATATATATATATATATATACTTACATATGCACACACACAAAGCAACAAAACAACAACCTATGTCAAAGCGAACGCCCAAGGCCTACACGGTTACATCATCTGATAGGAATGTGTACACGGAGGAAGGAGCACGCGCGTTCTTTCACACAGGAATGACAATAAAATGAAGAAAACGATGAAAATAATGCTAATGAAGGAACTTTCGAGGCCTCGATCACCTAGCTGCCTGCGGAATTCGATTTTTCAGGTTCGTTGTAGGCTAAGCACGATAGCCGGCCTAAGCTTTCATTTATGCCACCAGAGACACTGTTGAACTTGTGGATGAGGTACGATTCACGAGCCTCCCGGTCATAATGTGTTTTGAAATGGGATTGAAGCACCACCGCAGAACAGGGTGTGGAAGGGGTGGCCCAGATTATTACCATGTTTGGAGAGAGGAAGGTGCGGTAGGGCCTTTACGTGTGCTCTGTGGTTGTTGATTCTCATCCTGAACGCAGTCTCAGTTTGACCTATGTACTGGGCATGGCATAAGGTGCATTCGAGAAGGTAGATGACGTTTGCGCTGTCGCAGTTGAAGTTGCCCCTTATCTGATAAGAAAATGATGAAGCGGTACTTGTGACGGTGGACACTTTGTTCATCATTGGACAGAGTTTGCACATAGGTTTGTTGCAGGGCCGCTGCCTGTGAATTCAGGAGCGTTGATTTTAGAGGACGTTACAATATCTCTAATGTTCCTCGCCCGTCTGTAGACAACGCGTGGAGGTTCCGGGAAAACACATCGTAACTTGTCGCTTTTAAGCAGAATGTTGTGGTGCCTTTTGAGGATGCAGTTTATGTTAGGGGGAGAAGCTGAATATGTTAGAATAAGATTTGGAGTAGTGTTTTCACGGTCCGACTATGTGTTTTTTATCAAATGGCGGCGGTCCTGCTTTTCAGATATCTTAGTAGCGTCGTTGATGACAGACTGCGGGTATTGTTGTCGTGTGAGGTCGTTGCTTAGTTGTTGACAGTTGGAGGCGAAGTCGGCCTGATCAGAACATATACGCCTAAACCGAAGAGACTGGCTGTATGGTATGCCGAGTTTACAGTGCTTGACATGGTTGCTGCCAAAGTGGAGGTATTGGTGTCGGTCAGTTGGTTTCCTGTAAACTGAGGTCACAAGCTTATGGTTTGATATTTTCACTGAAACGTCAAGGAAGTTAATGGTAGAAGTTGTTCATTTCCAGAACATCGAGTTCAATAACATGCATTACGTCCAGGTTATTGGAACCTCAATGGGAACAAAGATAGCCCCCCAACTATGCCAATATCTTTATGGGCACATTAGAATCAAAATTTTTAAGCAGCACCCCATTCCGCCCCCCTTTTTTATCGAATTTTCATTGATGACATCTTTCTCATTTGGTGCCACGGAGAAGAGAAGCTCATAGATTTCATAAGTGCTTTCAACAACGCTCACGCGAATATTTCATTTTCTCATTCATACTCGGCCTCTATGCAATGAATGCGACAGCTACAAATTTCAAAGCCGTACGAAACAAGACTAGCCACTAACTCTTTAGGATTCGACGTGTAGTGACTAGACAAAACGCCTCGTACATGTCAGCGGTCGTTGCAGTGAGCGGATCGACCTTCATTCTCTGTATTATCCCCATCATGATCATCCTGACTTCGTCTCCTGCAGGTATAAGACCTCTCTAACGTTTCTCTAATTAGCAGAATACTTCCCAGTGCGCACAACAAGGACAGAGCAAGGAGCGTGGACAGTTGGGCAAGTTGGTAAGAGTTCATTTGGTCGAACTGCGCGGTGGGACGAGACACGAAGAAAGAAGCAACACAAACAGGCGCAGACTAAAAACTGGATGTATATGAAGGATGAAACCAACCTTTTTAACAGTCTCAGCCCATATGTTAAAAAGGCTCATTTCATCCTTCAGTAAACCCAGTTGTTGTTCCGCGCCTGTTTGTCTTGCTTGTTTATTCGCGTCTCGTCCCACCACGCAGTTCGACCAAAAAGGACAGAGGAAGTTGATGACCACACAAGGGCTTTTCGGTGTTGTGATGTCATGAAGCAAAAACGTTCACATTATACAATTTTATGATTGAACGATCAGCTGAAGCCCTCATCTTGTCATCACCACCCTCTGTACTTGACTAGGTGCGCTTGACAGTTTTCGGTAATGCGAAAACTAACTCGCCCAAAATTCGGTGCCCTTCTTTTTTTCCAATCAACCCGATGCTGAGCTTGCTGCAGCGACGTTATGTCCACAAATTTCATAATTTCATCTGCCCACCTAACTTTCTGTCCCCCCCTCGCGCGATTACCTTCTCTTGGCATCCAGTCTGTCACTCTTATGCACCTATGGCTATCTTCCCTTCTCGCTACATGCCCTTAGTAGTAGCACCATGAGCAATGCGACATTACATAAAATTCAGGGTAATTATTTCTGATCACTGTTAATCCCACGTAAGACATCAACTAAAATCGGTACATTGGAAAATGCCAACAGGCTCTATTGTGCGAGAACATAACCGCTTTCGAATGCTACGAGAAGTATTTCAGAATGGCATCACTACACGAGCGTGATGAGGAGTGCCGCCTCTGCCACGACAATAGCCTTTGTTGTCCTTGCCTGAGTTTTGTTCACGATAGAAGAGGGACGTCTCTCATTTGCCCTTGCACAACAATCCGCCTTTTGCATGCCTCTACAGCGCACTCGCGGCCGCCTGGCGGCGACTCCGCGAAACGATCTGTGGGGCGCCGTTGCAGACGCCACCTCTTTTCCCGCGGTTGCATTGGTGGTGATAGTAGTGTTGGCACGAGCGGGTGGCACAACAAATATTTATCTATATATCTGGTTCTGTGAGCTCGGCGTGTGCAACTAATGCCGCTTATGGATGCACTTCGTGAGGCGTGCCCAGCAACAACATTCATTTTTTCCACTTCCCGTAGGAAGCGCCGTGAAGCGTGGCAGCTGTTAATTCACGCTTGTCCTGTGTATACCTGCGCATCCTATGGAGCGTCTTTCTTTGTGATTCAGCGGGAAGCTGCAAGTATCGAGCTGGTCGTCGATCTGCGTGTGACATTTTAATTTCTTGCTATCGCATTCATTGCGATAGCAAGAAATCATCATCGATAGCAAGAAATCATCATCCGAAATCATCCCAACATCATCATTTGTGAACCGTATTTTTCAAAAATTAGCTCGACGGTCAAGCTCATTTGTTTCTTCATCATGCATTTAGCGAAGTCAAGTTGCTGTATATATCCGTAAAGAGCTCACGTATGTTAGCCAAAGAGTACAACCTCACAATGGAAATCACTACGTGTCCGCCGCGGTGGTGTAGCGGTTAGCGTGCTCGACTGCTGAATGGAAGGTCGCGGGTTCGATCCCGGCTGAGGCGGCCGCATTTCGATGGAGGCGAAACGGTAGAGACCCGTGTACAGTACGATGTCAGTGCACGTTAAAGAACACCAGATGGTCGAAATTTCCGGAGCCCTCCACTACGGCGTCCCTCATAATCATATCGTGGTTTTGGGACGTTAAACCCCAGATATTATTATGATATGAAATCACTACGTGTGTCTACATGTCAAAAATAAGAAATTGTCGTTTAGACTGGTAGGCGCATATATACCCCCCGTCGACTTGATGGAGAGTCTAGAGATACTAAATGATATATTTGCAACGACTCCAGCACCTTAGATATTGATGGACGACTTTAACGCCCACCATCCACTGTGGGGAAGCATCAGGACAAATCGAAGAGGCGCGAGCCTTGTTGATCTCGCATCAGAGCATGGACTTCAGGTGCTGAATGACGGCAGCCCGACTTATCTCCGAGAAGTGGCTTATAGTAGCTGCCTATAAGTGTCGCATAGTATTGTAGCGAAAGTTCAAGAGTTCACAGATATTGAAACTCACGGCAGTGGCCCCATTCCCATGTACGTGACAGCAAGAGGTCTGGACGGTTCTCCTTCTTCTGGACACTGAAAACATACTGACTGGAAAGCGTATCAAATATCAGTGGAGAACAAGCGTATGCACGAACCACCGGAATGAATTGAAGAAGCGATTCGTCATGTGGTGGAGACCTCCACGAGGATGTGTTCGAAAGCATCAAGACGTACAGCACTCGAACAAGAGTTGGAGCAACTTCGAGCTATCCGCCGGCGTGCAGAAAGACGATATAGACACGCGAAATTCATCTATGACCTCAGAATCCAGACGCATTCAGAAGAAAATCCAGCGTCCAATGCACAAACTAGAGGAACAACGATGGAAGAGCTTCTGTGACTCGCAAGACCCCCGCCAACCTTTGTCGCCCGTATGGGGGGACGCTTCAAGGCATCCACTCACACCCACAACAGCGCCATCCCTTCGCTGCGCTGGCACTACATCAACGTCACTCACAGCTTGAGGTTTCTGGTGAATTTGGTGCCAAGATAACTGGCGACATCTCTATACCGACCGACGTGTTGCCACATGACGTTCCGGTTGCACGAGAGCAGCATATGGAACTTCCATTCTCTATGGAAGAACTTCATGCAGCACTGAATACGTGCAGGCGCTCGTCGTCCCCAGGTCCAGTGACCTATGGTGCCTTACGTCACCTGGGCCCGAAGGCACAACGCTGTTTCCTGGACATTTTCAATCAATCTTGGCATGATGGCGCAGTCCCCGACGACTGGACGTGTAGCCACCTGGTGCCTCTGTTGAAGCCCGGAAAGTCTCTATTGGATCTGACATCATACCGGCCCATCGCACTGGCAAGCTGCGTCGGCAAGGCCATGGAGAGGAGGCTGCTGACAAGAAATGGAACGGTGTCTAGAGCATTATAACATCTATCCTGATGCTATGGCTGGCTTTCAACGGAGTCGTTCTTCAATCGTTAGCGTGGTTGACTTAGTGACCTCTGTTCAGCAGCAGAAAGCTAAGAAGCGGCTATCGGTAGCACTGTTCCTAGATGTGAAAGGTGCCTTTCATAACGTGACCCAAGAGGCCGTTCTCAGTGCTCTCGAAGCAGCAGAATTTGGAGGTCACGTTTCTTGATGCGTAAAATGCTACCTCACAATGAGACCCATGTTCGTCCTAACAGAGGATGGGTTTACGAATAAGCATTTCACAAGTCGTGGGGTGCCACAAGGTGGCGTGTTAAGCCTGACTCTTTTCAACCTAGTTCTGGTGGGGCTCACCGAAACGCTGCCAAAGACGGCTAATGTATCTCTCTACTCTGATGATATCTGCATCTGGGCTTCCGGCGTGACGCGGCCTCAGGGCTGCATACCTTCGCCAGCAAGATTTGACTATAGCAAAATGTACAGCAGGGGCATTTACACGCAAACTAATGTCCTTCTACCCATTGTCTATCGAAGGACAATCAGTTGCTTATAAGAGCAGCCATGAATTCCTGGGTGTCATCGTGCATCACGGCCTAACCTGGAGTCCGCATGTCTCACATTTGAAGAGAAAGCTCATTTGCATTGAGAATGTATTTAAGTTCGTCGCCGAAAAATGATAGGGCCCATCCGTGCGATCAATGCTGCAACCTTGATTGATTGATTAGTGGGGTTTCTTGGCGCAAGGGCCATGGGTGGCCAAAGAGCGCCATGTCTTTGATGTGGTGTTTGCAATGCAAAATGATTACAATGACAGGGTGTATTACGGCTGTATAGAGGCTTAAAATCACGCGCTATATAGAAGCGTAAAAGCTGTGTATAAAGTGTAAAAATATGGCAGCGATACGTGATGTGATCTATGGACGTGGAATGAATTGAGAGTGAGTATGATATCTACAAATGAGAGCCATGAAAACAGCACGAATGCCTCCTCAAGGCCTTTGAGGCCAAAGGCAGGGAGGCAGATGCCTTGTTAATAGAGCTTCCGCAGCAACAATCTCCTTTCAGAGGTTGTGCTACGGATTGCCAGGGTATATAACATGAAAGCTATTAATTTCCTTTAAAAACGCCAACAGAGACTGATGTTTAAAAACCGGTTCGCTTCCTATGAGCATCGATGGATGTAGTGGTATTTGTTCTCGGAATGCTAATGGGAAGTACTTCTTTCTTATAGGATCTAATTCAGTGCATTGGATTAGTATGTGCAGGACAGTGAGTGGTTCACCACATTTATCACACAAAGGTGGGTCCCCACCGGACAAAAGGTATGAGTGAGTGCTGTGTGTATGTCCTGTTCTTAATCTGGTGAGTGTAACTTCTGTGTGGCGTGACTTCGATACTGGCGGCCAATTCATGAGGTGTGGCTTGATGAGATGAAGTTTATTTTGCGTTTGCCTGTCCCATAACCGCTGCCAATAGTCTCTGAGCTTTCGTTTGAGGAAAGGTTTGAGGTCAAGTGCAGGGACACCTATGAATGTATTGGCAGTGCTTTCGTGGGCAGACGCAGCTAGCTGGTCCGCCAACACGTTACCCTGTATCTCACGGTGGCCTGGCACCCAGCAGATTACGACATGCTGTTTTAGAGTGTAGACCGTGCACAGGAGTGAGTAGACCGAGACGAGGATAGGGTTTTTGTGTCTTTTCAGAGTTTTGAGGGCTATGACCACGCTCAGGGAATCTGTGTATATTACTGATCTTTGTACTTTTTGTTGTTGAATGTGTTTAACGGCCGCAAGTATCGCATAAGCTTCTGCTGTGAATATGCTGGTGTTAGGATGAAGAGTACCGGCATCTGAAAAAGATGGGCCGACCGCTGCGTAGGAGACAGAAGTGTGAGTCTTTGAGGCATCAGTAAAGAATTCTGCACATGAGTATTTATGCTGAAGTTCGAGGAAGTGTGTTCGAATGTGTGCAATGGGTGCACGTTTAGTAACTTCTAGAAATGATATGTCGCAATCTATGAGCTTCCACTGCCATGGCGGGACATATGCAGCGGGAGCAGCCAAACGGTGGTCAAGAAGTGGCACGCCCATTTCTTCAGCAAGACCTCTCACACGAAGTGCATAGGGCTGTCTCATGGCAGGGCGGTTGTCAAACAGGACAGAACTGGACAAGGCATCGATAGTGGAGTGTACGGGGTGTTCGTTGTTCGCGTTCACCTTGAGGAAGTATACAAAAGATAGGTACGATCTCTGGAGATGCAGCGACCACTCGTTCGAGTCAACGTACAGGCTTTCCACGGGGCTAGTGCGAAAAGCGCCCGTGGAAAGACGAATGCCTAGGTGGTGGACAGGGTCAAGCATCTTCAAGGATGTTGGGGTCGCAGACTGGTAAGTGATCGCCCCGTAATCCAGGCGCGTTCGTATGAGGCTTCTATACAAGTTCATCAGACATTTCTTGTCACTACCCCATGTAGTGCGTGACAACACTTTCAGGATATTCATGGTTCTTAAACACTTGTTTTTGATGTACTTGATGTGTGGTATGAATGTTAGTTTCGTGTCCAATATTAGGCCCAGGAACTTATGCTCGCTATTTACAGAAAGACGTTGACCATGCAGGTCAATGTCAGGGTCGGAGTGAATCCCTCTCTTCCTGGAAAACAAGACGCACGCACTTTTTTGCGCATTTAGTCGGAACCCGTTTTCTTCTGCCCATTTAGAGACCTTGTTCAGGCCAAGTTGAACCTGCCGCTCGCACATTGCGAGATTGCATGATTTGAAACCAAACTGCACGTCGTCTACATAGGTGCAGTAAAACATATTGCATGGAATACACAGTCGCAGGGAATTCATTTTTATGATAAAAAGTGCGCAACTCAGGACACCCCCCTGAGGCACTCCAGTTTCCTGGACAAATGTGTGAGACAAAACATTCCCCACTCGGACACGGAACGTGCGTTCGGACAAATAACTTTCGATTATGGCCAGCATATTGCCTCGGACACCCAAGTGTGAGAGGTCTCGCAGTATGCCGAAGCGCCATGTGGTGTCGTAAGCCTTTTCCATATCGAGGAACACCGAAAGAAAGAATTTGATTATGGACAAAAGCGTCACGGATTTGTGCCTCGATACGTAAAAGATGGTCAGTGGTGGATCTACCCTCACGAAATCCGCACTGGTATGGATCCAGCAGATTGTTTGTTTCCAGGAAATGTAGAAGTCGGTCGGTTAATCATCTTTTCGAAGAGCTTACACACGCAACTTGTTAGTGCGATCGGCCGGTGAACTGCTAACGGAAGATGGATCCTTGCCTTGCTTGAGAATCGGGATAATAATGGCTTCCTTCCAGGCAGAAGGGATCTCACCGGAAAACCAAACAGCATTATACAGGGAAAGGAGGGCTTTTTGAGTTTGAGAAGGCAGGTGTTTTAGCATTTCATATATGACCCGGTCACAGCCTGGGGCAGATTTATTGCAGCAGTTAAGGGATGCGTGTAGCTCAGCTAAACAGAAAGGTGCATTGTATGCCTCGTGTTTTGTGGGCTTCCGCTCTAGCTTCTGTTTTTCAATTCTTGTTTTGTGTCGTTGGAAAGCTTCACTATAGTGCGACGAGCTGGACACCTGTTCGAAGTGTTCGCCGAGGAAGTTCGCCTGGTCTTCCAAGCTATCGCCTTGTGTGTTTACTAGTGGAAGTGAATGTGCTTGTCGTCCTGCTACCTTACCAACCATGTTCCAGACTCTCGCCTCCTTGTGTATACGAATTGATTCCGGATAAAAACCTTTGGCCAGCTCTCCCTTCTAGCCTGTCTGCGCGTTCTTCTGCCTTGAGACTTAATGTTCTTGAAAGTGTCAAGATTCTCGGCTGTCGGTGAGTCCCGAAGTAACTTCCACGCTTTATTTTGCTTTTTTCGTGCATTTCGACACTCAGAATTCCACCATGGGACACGTCGCTTGCCGGGCAGTCCAGATGTTTGCGGGATACATTTAAGTGCAGTATCAGTCAGGAAAGCTGTAAAGTACTGCACAGCTGCATCTATGCTTTAAGCCGCTTATATCAGTCCAACTTAAACGGGTAATCTCATGAAACTGTTCCCAATCAGCTTTGTCTGTGAGCCATTTAGGAACCTGTGGAGGACATTCATTTGATATTGGTGAGTTCAGTACTACAGGAAAATGGTCACTTCCGAAAGGATTATTTATGACTTTCCAGTGGAGTAGGGGTAGAAGCGATGGAGATACAATGCTGAGGTCTATGGACGAGTAGGTTTTGTTGGCGAGGCTATAATATGTTGGCTCTTTCCTATTCAACAGACACGCACCGGAAGAAAAGAGGAACTGTTCAATTAGGCGACCTCGTGCGTCGCGCAGCGAGAATCACCCCATAGACCGCTATGTGCATTCAAGTCCCCAAGGACCAGATAAGGTTCGGGCAGTTCATCTATTAAGGACTGGAATTCATGCTTTTCGAGACGGTGGTGCGGCGGTATGTATAGAGAGCAGATCGTGACGAGTTCATTCAAAAGAACTGCTCGAACAGCCACTGCCTCAAGGGATGTTTGTAGTGGTAGATGTGTACATGCTACTCCTGGGTTAACTATAATGGCCACGCCACCAGATGACGCCACAGCATCATCTCGGTCCTTTCGGAATATGACATAGTGACGTAGAAAATTGGTGTTCTTGGATTTTAAGTGTGTTTCTTGTACACACAGCACTTGTGGTGAATGTTCGTGTAAGAGTTCTTGGATATCGTCGAGGTTTCTTAGAAGGCCTCTCACGTTCCATTGTATAATTTGTGTATCCATTTTAGGTGTAAATTAGTGCTGTGTGTACTGAAGAGACTGTTGCGTTAGGTCAGAGAGCCCTTGTCAGGCCCCGTGACGGGAGTTCTTGTTTTTTTGGCGCGCTCCAACGAGCTGCGCCGGTCCTTCGGCGCCGGAGACGCCGTCGGACTTGCCGTTGTTTCCATTGCCTCGGCAGAGGCACTGGATGTCCGCTCGCGGATTACGCGAACGGGTGTCACACTTTTGGGACCTTCTGCCTGAACAGAAGGCCCTGGGCCTGCAGGTCCGGAGGCCTGCATGCCCTTTGGTTGCGGAGCAGCACGGGCTGCTTCCGCTGAGGGGGGCCAGTGGCGCTGCCGCCCGTCCACTCTGAGTGGTGCGTGCGGCCGCCGCGAACTTTTGTGGCACTGCCCCCCTTGCGTGCCACGTCCGCGAATGAAGGACCCTGTGCAACGAAGAGACGTTTGCGCGCCTCCTTGAAAGACATGTTTTCGGTTACCTTGAGTGTAATTATTTCCTTTTCTTTTTTCCATGAAGGACATGTGCGAGAGTAGGCTGGGTGGCCACCCTCGCAGTTTGCACAGTGGGGAGTTTCAGCACAGTTGTCTGTATCATGTTCATGTGAACTGCACTTTGCACAGGTTTGACGGCCGCGGCAGCTTTGAGAGCCGTGACCGAAACGCTGGCACTTGAAGCAACGCCGGGGGTTGGGAATGTAGGGTCTTATCTTCAATTTCAAGTAGCCTGTTTCAAAATGTTCCGGAAGGGTACTAGTGCAAAATGTTACAATGAGGTGTTTTGTTGGGATTTCCTTGTCATCACGCCTGATTTTTATTCGTTGTACTTGTGTCACATGCTGGTCCTTCCAGCCCTTGAGGAGCTCAGCTTCAGTCAAATCGAGTAGATCTTGGTCGGATACCACGCCTCGGGAAGTGTTGAGGGAACGGTGCGGTGTAATTGAGATAGGGGTGTTACCAAAAGAGACTAGTTTTGTTAGGTTTTCATACTGGGTCTTATTTTGTACTTCGAGGAGAAGGTCCCCACTAGCCATTCGTGTTGCCTTATAACCTTGACCGAGTGTATCGGTGAGACATTTTGACACGACAAACGGGGAGATAGTTCTTGCGTTCTTTTGAGCTGTTTCACAGTGGATGACGTGAAACCTTGGGAAATTTTCTTTCGGGTTTTGAAAAATGTTCAGGATGTCTTCGGTGCGCCCTCTCTTTGAGAGAGGACGATCATTAAGTGGAGGGAAGGAAGCAAATGCCATAAAGAATGTTTACATTCGGCAGCTATGCCAGCCGCCCACCAAGGAGCCCAACATGGGGACGCGACAGCACTTTGAAAAGGGATGCCAACGCCAGCTGTACAGGAGCCACTATAACCGAATATAATGTGCCCAAGAGAGGACACGTACACAAGGTTAACCCTCGCCGCCAGGAAAAGTAGAAGTAAATGAAAAAAGTAGAAGACAGGAAAGATTGAAAGTGAGAGGGAAAGACGAAGATGTGAGGGGAGATAGAGACAGGAAAAGGTGACTGCCGGTTTCCCCTGGGTGGGTCAGCCCAGGGGTGCCGTCTACGTGAAGCCGAGGCCAAAGGGGTGTGTTGCCTCAGCCGGGGGGCCTTAAAGGTCCGAACACCCGGCATTGGCTCAACCCCCCAGGATCCCCTTTTCCCCGGACACGGCACAGCCACGCACGGCAAGGCGTGGGAGGGAGTCGAAACCCCCCCCCCCCCCCCCCCCGTTAGCTCGGGTCCGTGGTGTCGCCACACACCAAACGCCTGCTCGCGCAGACGCCCCTGCGGGGAATGCTGGCAACCTTATACAGCTCTCTTTCTCGGATTTCTCTGGTACAGCCATCCTGTCCTGTCCAACACGTGCAAGACGAACATCCGTGAACTACACAGCGTGCAAGCCCAAGCACTTAAGACATGTCTTGGCCTTCCAAGATGCTCATCGACAGTTGCAACTATCGCTATCGGACAAGAACAGCCGGTCACAACTCATATCGTTGTCGAGACGCTGAGAGCGCACATTCGCCATTTATCACGGCTACCGTCACATCATTTAGCGTGTTTGCCAGCGCAGAGACCCCATGCTTAGTTCTGCGGTATTGTGACCAAACACCACGACATATTACCGCCTGGCGTCAAACCTGCGCTGCGCCGGGCATCTGCGTTGTTGAGTCTCCATCAACCTGACGTGTGCTTATGGGTTCCTGGAATCGTTAAGAAGGCACGAATGTCACCGCTAGCCCTGAACCAGATGCGTCTGTTGGACGAAATCTACTTTCACCGCATGCATGTTTACACTGATGGCTCCACTAATTCGAACAGCTCTACTGGAGCAGTGGTTGTTCCATCTGGTAACGTATTGTTACGATTCAAGTTTTCTCACATCACGACGTCTACAGCAGTGCAACTCGCAGAGCTTCGAGGTGCGGTCAAGTACATTCTACAGCAGCCACCTAATCAATGGGCCATCTTTTGCGACTCGAAGTCAGCCTTACAAACACTACGCTTTGCTTTACGGCAGGGACTACACGAACAGTCAGAGTATGAGATAAGGCACGACTACCACCAAGCGCTCGAGGAAGGACATGGTATTATATTTCAATGGTTGCCGAGTAATTGCGAAATTATCGGCAATGACCGCGCGGATGACGCTGCACTATCGGCTCATGACCAAGAACTGCGGACACCCATACCACTCTTGAGAACGGACACCGCACGGCGACTGCAATCACTTGCTCGCAGTATCACGCTTCTACTATGGAATACGCCGGGTTTTACGTGCGCCTGTATTCTATTGACCCAAATTTGCAACTTCGTTTGCCATCCGGGCTCTCCCGACGCGATGCAACTTCGCTGTGTCGCATGTGGTTGAGCGTGGCATTTACGAATGCGTATTCGTGTCTCATTGGAATGGCAAGCAGTGCAGCATGCGACTTTTGCGCCTGCGAAGAGACGCTGGAGCACATTCTATGCCACTCCCCATCTTACCAGACTCAACGACGTGGTATGGCAGCCAAGCTCTGTCACCTTGGATTCAAGACCGGCTGACAGAAAAGAAGATCCTGGGACCTTGGCCTACGGTTTCGCATATGCGCAAGGCCACGAAAGCACTCTTGGGTTTCTTGAGGACCACGGGACTTCGCGAACGCCTGTGAACGAAGCGCGCGAGTCCGTGTTGTGTTGTTTCAAGCTAACTGTCCATCCACCTCTTTCTCAAAATTCTTCTTTCTCCTTTATCCTTTCTACTATTCCACCTTTCCCCCCACCCCACTTGTAGGGTAGCCAACAGAGGCAAAGCTTGGTTAACCTCTCTGTCTTTCCTCTTCGTTTCTCCTTTTCTCTCACACACAACGCTGAAACAAGTCTACACAAAAGCATCGATACGGATATGCTGCGTTTCTTTTTTTGCGATAGCAATTATATGGACACTCTCCGTGGGTTTTGCCATCACCGTCGGCGTCATGTCCCACATATGTATATCTGTGGATGTATAAATAAACGCCAGAGGAAAATAAATCAGAAGGAAACATTTTCGAAGCGCGCCAACGGGAATCGCAGAGCGTTAGACAACGAGGCCACGCGCCACCCATTCATTCGAAATACTAACTGCGAGCTATTTATACACACCATTTACTGCTGGCGGTACGCAGAGCTCGGAGATGCTTCAACCTGTGTTGTATCGCCATCGAGATTGCCCGAAGGGCGCGCTTCAAAGCAACGCCCCTAGATCTTGCTTCAGTGTGAAAACTGTCCTTGAGACGCGAAATAAAAAGCGACACATTCTTGTATCCACTCGCGATGTTCAACACCGGGTAAACATAAGTAAACGATCCGTCGATCACCACGGGGTTGCAGGAGACGCCGAAGGGTCAATCCACGCCCCGCACTTTTTCAAGAAAAACAGTATATCTAAAAACGTTGGGTTGTAGCGCGCTTCTCAAACACGAAGTAACAACTGTGACAGTCCTTCGTTCGCGCTCGTCCTGAGTATACCTGTGCGTTCTTTTCGAGCGTCGTTCCCTGTGTTTGAGCAGCGCGCAGCAAGTGTCGAGCCATGACCGTTGTTAGTTCACGCTCGTCCTGGTTGCGTTGTTTTCCTGCGTCCTTTGAGCTTGAGTGGCGCGCTGCGAGTATCGAGCTACTTGCGCTCTTCATGTGACATCTAATTTGTTGCTATCGCATTCGTTGCTTCAAACGTGCGGCGAAACTGTGACTTTTGTTATTTCCTCTGTCCTGTTTGCGTTTTTGCACGCATGTCTTGCTTATAAAGGTGGATCCCCGGTAATGACCAACGCAGACATGGAGAAAATCCATCCAGAACGCGCACAAAACCGGTTCTTGTATATCGCGTTCCAGTAAGACCACTCGAATTTTATGTTTAGAAAAGAAAATATGGCAGTAGCGTTTCATTACTCCAAGATTTCGTGAGTGAAACGCATGAAATTTGCTCCTCAACCACCGCTCTCAGAGCACTAATCTAACTTGCCCGAACCGCACTGCACAAAAGGCTCGGTGGGCTTGGTGGCACTGCAATGGGCTCGGTGGCACTGCAGCGAAAAGCATGAACGCTCACCTTCAACGCCTATTCGTTTTGCAGGTGGTCTTGTTCCCGTACCTACTGCCAGATGACGATGGATGTACTGGCAAGGAATGGAGAGCTTTCGGTCCTCCTGCCTCGCCAACCGCTTTCAGCTCGTTTTTGACGCTTCAGCCACAGGAATCAACTCTCGGCTCTTACGCTATCAAGCAGCTGTTCTTTGGCGCTGGCATCCCTTTCGGTACCCCGCAACGGCGACGTTCTACCTTCATACTGGACACTCCTATTCACCTGACCTCAGCGCATGCGCAGCATGAGTGATCACCTGATGGGGGGGGGCAGGGGGGGAGGGGGGCGGGGGGGGGGGTGGCATCGCGTGACTATCTTCCTTGGAATGCCACAACGGCATCCATGCATGGTTACCTCTGCAACTGCGCAACCGCCATGGTTATGGACCGCCCCTCGTGGAACTGGCGATAACAAATCGGCAATCAAGCGCCCTCTCCCCGCATCACTGCCTTATAAACACGGACGCATGTCTCACGGCCTCCCATGGGCTGGGTGGCACTGCAGCGAAAAGCATGAACGCTTACCTTGAACGCCTATTTGTTTTGCAGGTAAATTACCAATATTCATTATATACTAGACGCACTCGTTATGCTTGTTTGTTTGTGCTACCGAACCCACGGTACTGTATTGTGATTGCTAGAGATTGTACGCGCGTTACTGCACAGTTGTTGGTATTATAACGGAGATGTAGAACAAAACCGCGGTATGAACTCTCAGCTCCTTTATGCGACGGATGGGGTCACTCGTGGCTTGGTCCGCCGTCGACACAGTAAATATGTTGGACCCTGGCTTTAGGCGTAGAAGGAATTCGTCGCCACTTACTGGGCCTTCGGCAGGCTGTACTGACAGCTGCGGAGAGTTGCGGGCTTGTAAAGTTTGTCAGTAGTAGTCCCTGATGCTGGCGAATCACCAATTTAAAGTCCCCTTTCGGTAGCGGTGGCAGTTTCCGGGTGAACGGTTTCCATCTGGCGGTGGGTGTCGCCTTTGAAAGTTGCGGCTGGCTGGTGTTGCCTTCGTTTTCTCCGATGTTGGCTTTCAGTTTCTTGCCTTGCGCCAAGGCTTTCTTCTGGCGTAGCGTTATCACCGTTTGCCAGCAGTCCTCGTCACCAGCTGGGTTTCTAGCTTGTCCTTCCATGGGCGTTCGGGGGTCAGGTTGGCTGCTGTGCACCGTGTATCGGCGTCGTGGTATTCCATGCTCTCACGCTCCTATTCGGAGGCATCAGCTGGCCGCATCGATGTCGCGCTCCTCGTCGCGTTCCCTTGCTCCGCCACAGCAGCCGCGGCAGCTGTCGGGATGCTCGCCGTCGGTACCATCTGTTGCAGGCACGCCATCGGCGTTGCCGCGTTGAAGCGGCCGCTTCCCCTACTCGCTGGTAGGCTTAGCGTTGCCGCTGTGGCGTGGAACTCTTCTTAGAAATGTAGTGGCGTGAAAATTGGTCCCAGGTCCGAAACATTGGCATCCACTGGTTCCGCTCGATGTCTTGAAAACAGTGATATCAATCTTTTCCGGATGCTGAGGAGGTATACCCGAAAAACACATCAAACCTGGGGATCCCGAGGCGGCGGCGTCCGCACTAGTAGGCGTCCGCTCTCTAAACATTCTCTAAACCTTGATCTCTAAACCGCTCTCTAAAGCCCTAACCGCATGCATGCGATTTTCGAGCGACAGCGACAAATGAGCTCCGTCGCGCTGTCGCGTGGCGACGGCTGCAACCACACGTTGGCGACCAAGTGCCATCGTTGCTAGATTGAAAACTATCGCGTGCATGCGGATAAATTGCGAAAAGAAGTTTAAAATTAGACCGATGACAACATGCCAAATTTATTACTGTCTTGTGTGGCATAAGGAAGACATAAAAGCGTTTCACGACTTTCTTTTTCGCAATCTCTCGTTTAACAGCGACAGGGTGCCCAGAAGCGTACGCTACGACAGCTACGACGCACTTTACATGACGATTTGACATTGCAGCAAGCTACCGTCATTGCAGCAAGCTACCACCAAAACATCAAAACAAGCGGTCGATAACAAGATTAACGACATAATACGGCCGCTGCCTCACTCTGCGCGTGAGATGTGGCAGTAAAGAAGGTAGTCTGTACCTTGCAGTCTTTCAAGTACGCACGGTAAGAAGCATCGAGAGCAAATCGCAACCGAAGCGAGGATCGGGGGTGGCGCCATGTTGCCGGAAATCGTCACGCTCGCTTCCGGGCGACAAGCGATCTTTTCTAGTTTTCCAGAAACGCGCGACGCGACAAGCGACAGCGACGGATGGGCCTCGGCGACAGCAAATCCTGTCGCTCGTCGCTGTCGCTGCGGTTGGAGCTGAAACCTTGTTCTAAACGTCCCCGTTTGCGTTTTGTTTTTAGATCTCAAAAAGGCCTTCGACAAGGTGCCACATCAGCGACTACTTTTGAAACTTTCTCGCTTAAACCTTAATCATTTTGTTTTGGACTGGAATCCTGCTTTTTTGACGAATCGGGAGCAGTTTGTTCATGCAAACCATCATTCTTCAAGCAGAAACCCTGTTCGGTCCGGAGTACCCGAAGGATCCGACTTGGGCCCACTCCTTTTTCTAATATATATTAATGATCTTCCCGCCAGCGTCTAGTCTAATATACGTCTGTTCGCAGACGAATGCATCATTTATTGCCTTATTCATAGCAATCATGTATCCCGATCACTTCAAGAGGACCTGGATAAGATCAATGCTTGGTGTAGTGAATGGCTTACGTCGTTAAACACTACTAAAACACGACTAGTTTCTTTTACCCGAAGAAGGAATCTCCCTCCACCACAGTACGTCTTGTGCAACGCTGTGGTTTCTCCTGTCAATTGATGCAAGTACCTCGGCGTCACTATCTCCTGCGATCTTTCCTGCTCCTCTCACATCACAAGCACCATTAACGAAACTAACCGCACATTAGGACACTTTCGAAGGCACTTGTGTATCGCTCCCCCATCGGTCAAACTGTTAGCGTATCAAACATGCGTCCGGCCCAAGTTGAAATAGTCATACTCTGCTGGGGACCCAATTCAAACTAACCGTACTCAAGCGCTTGAAGCAGTACAAAACCGCGCAGCTCGCTACATCTACTGAGATTATAATTTCGACGGTAGTGTTACAACACTAAAAGCCGAAGCCCATCTTGATAACCTGGAATTGTGACGCCTTATATTGTCACGTGGTTGTGACGTCGACGAAGGCAGCAGGCGACGTGTCCAAGATGAAACTGTTTATTAGGCCGAACTTGTGGCCGGTAAACGGAAAGTAAGATTACAGCAATACACGCTGGCACTGATAGCGGCGAGCACAGCGTCGGCACCAAGCCCCGGAGCACTCCTTGAACCATTTGCTTGTTTGTTATTAATGCTGTGCGGTGACGTCGAAATGAATCCCGGACCTTCTACTGATGATGTACTAAAAGATCTGCTAAAGACAGTCAAGGATCTTAACGAACGGTCAATTCGTATGGAATCCATGCAACAAGCAATGTCCTCAACTATCTCAGAATTGAAGACTGAGCAGCGCACCGTTAGCGACGCTGTAACCAACATCAAGGAAAGACTAGAGATGGTGGAAAGTAGAACTGCTGTGCTCGATCAATGGCAGACAGATGTTCGTGCGTTAGAACAGTCGATCAAATGTACTGAAAAAGAAATGGCCTTGCTTCAATCGAGACTAGATGACGCGGAAGACCGCGCTCGACGTGATAACCTCGTGTTCTATGGCATATCCGATATGGCAACAGAAAATGCTCAGCTATCCGAGCAAAAGGTATTAGAAACTATAGACGGGCTTCTAAAAGTTGTTGTACCAGGTGAAAGCATATCCCGCGCACACCGAATCGGACGCTATAACCCATCTAAATCCCGGCCACTAATAGTAAAGTTCACCAATAGTAAAATAAAAGAGCAAATTCTTTCGAAGAGTCACATGCTCAAGGGCAGTAATGTAGCAGTTAGCGAGGATTTCTGCCCAAAGACCCGCAACTTACGGAAGAAATTGAATGACTTTGGCAAAAACCTCAAGAAACCATTTAAACTCAGATATAAGAAATTACTGGTCGACGGGAAATGCTATCAATATAACGAGGTTGAAGATAGTGTTTACGAAGTTCTTCCGTCAACGAGCGCAGTTCTGCCATCAACGAGCGCAATCAGAGAACGAAGCCTATCGCCTCGTTCACTTCGCTCAGGTCGCCTTCGTGCCACGGGAAAGAAATAGCTAAACGAGAGGGGTGGTGGCCATACATCAACTGTCTCGATACTATACGCCAACATACGTAGCATTGTACCAAAGAGAGATGAGTTAAGCAGCGTAATTAGCGATACAAACGCAAACATAATAGCGTTAACCGAAACGTGGTTAACTAATAAAATAACTAACTCGGAGCTTATTTATTGTGATCGCAAATATATTATTTACCGCAACGACCGAACAAACCGAACTGGTGGTGGTGTTTTGTTAGCAATAGACGAAAATATAAATTCATTTTGTGTGCCCCTAATTACAGACTTAGAGTTATTGTTGTGTTGTATTACTGTCAACCACAAGAAACTGATTATCGGTGTTTGTTACCGTCCTCCGAATTGTCCGAATTCGTTCTGCGACAACCTACATGATTGTTTGAACCAAATTAAAGTTCGTTTTCCCGGTGCAGAAATCATACTAATGGGTGATTTCAATTTCTCGCACATTAACTGGACATGCGAATCCCCATTTTCACAGCCCTCTTGCACGCAATCTGAGCATTTTATCAGCTTATGTTCGGATTTTGGTCTTTTTCAGGCAGTCACTTTACCAACACGTGTCACTAATAATACTTCATCGCTTCTCGACCTCGTACTAACATCAGCAGTTGATATCACTTCGTCGATAACACATCTACCGGGTTTAAGTGATCACGACACCTTGCACTTCACGCTAACAATAGCACGACCTTCCCGACGCAACAGTTCGAAATTCATCAGAGATTACAAGAAAGGAAACTACACAGCTATAAACGCCGAACTGCTCATTTTCATGGAAGATTTCGTATCTCACTATCTTGAACGCACAGTTGAAGCGAACTGGAGCATATTTAAGAAAAAAATTCAGGAAACTATCAAACGATATATTCCCCTACGACGTGTGCGCAGTAGCAGCTCAGCTCCGTGGTTTAATATTCAGCTTAATCGACTAAATAACAAGAAAAAGCGACTATACCGTAATGCTAAAAAAGCTAACACTCTGGATCGCTGGTCCTTGTACAAAGAAGCTGTTGCACATTACTTGTCCATACAAAGAACAACCAAATTCACATTTTATAACACCACTCTTCCTAACATACTTAAAACAAACCCGAAACGATTTTGGAGTATTATTAAGCAAAAAGATGGAAACAAAATATCGCTTACTACACCGTCTGGTGCTTCAGTGCCTGATAATGACTGCGCAGCTACACTAAACGACACATTCGTAAATACCTTTTCACGCACATTAATCGATGATTATCCCCTCCTTCATCAATATAACCACTCTCCCATGGAACCCATTACATTTGATTCTTCTGGTATTCGCGCCATAATCAACAAATTAAAACTCTCTTCTTCTTGTGGCGTCGACGAAATAAACTCTAAATTTCTTAAGAACACAAAGGAATACTCTTCTATCATATTAGAACGCATTTTCACCCAATCGCTTAATACGGGATTACTACCAGTGGATTGGAAAACTGGAAAAGTCATTCCGATTCATAAATCCGGTGATACGTCAAACCCGCGTAATTATAGACCAATATCACTTACATCCGTATCATGTAAAATAATGGAACATGTCATATACTCACACCTTGCACGTTTTCTTGAGGATAACAATTTTTTTACTCCGTTTCAGCATGGATTTCGTAAAAAATTTTCATGTGATACTCAACTCCTACTGTTCACTAACGATTTGCATAATAATGTTGACTCTGGCTTCCTTACTGACTGTGTGTTCCTTGATTTTGCTAAGGCTTTTGACAAAGTAAACCACTGCCTACTCTTACATAAACTACAAATACTTAACATCGACCCTGCTATAATTAAATGGATTGAAGCCTTCTTGACTAACCGCGTTCAGTTCGTTTCTGCAAACGACACAGTTTCACCTGCGACACATGTCTTGTCTGGAGTGCCACAAGGGTCCGTACTAGGACCTTTATTATTCCTAATTTACATAAATGACTTGCCGACTAACATCCTCTCACATATTTCTTTGTTTGCAGATGATTGCGTAATCTACCGTAAAATAACTAGCACCACTGACTTCGCCATTCTTCAGAATGACTTGAACACTGTGCATGAGTGGTGCCGTACTTGGCACATGGAATTAAACATAAGTAAATGCAAAGCTCTGCGAATTTCTCGTACTACTATGGTGGATCCTGCCTATCTCATAAATAACAAACCATTAGAATCAGTAACATCATACAAGTACTTAGGTATACATATAACCAACAACTTATCTTGGCATAAACACATTGAACATATCACAACTAAAGCAAACCGTACTCTAGGTTACCTTCGCAGAAACTTTCACGCATTACCATCCGGTTCGAAACTGCTCTTATACACCACATACGTCCGCCCACAGCTTGAGTACGCGTCAGCGTTGTGGGACCCCCACCTTATTACATTAACCCAACGCATAGAGGCGATACAAAACCGCGCTGCCCGTTTCGTCTTATCTAATTACCATAGAACATCCAGCGTAACCACCATGAAAGCATCATTACAACTTCCTTTACTTGCTGTTCGCAGGAAACATTCCCGTCTCTGTCTTTATCATAAAATTTACTATCATAACCCACACATGTCTTCACTGCTGATACATGCCCCATCTTTCATATCAGCGCGTCTCGACCATCGTCAGAAAGTTCAGGTGCCCAAGAGTAACACAATTACCCATTCATTGTCATTTTTGCCCAAGACTGCTCGGGAATGCAACCAGCTTCCTGGCTCTATGACAAGCATTCAGGACCCCGTACATTTTAAAAATGCCTTGCTAACTAATTAAATACCTACATTTAGCCTTTGTGAAATTTTCTTTGTTGTACTACCGCGAATCACCTTGTATTTTTACTGTGTGTATTATTGTACTTATGTGCTTTTTAGGTTATATGTTGTGCAACCCTTGTCAAGTTCAATATTATTTTTTGCCTATTATACATGCATATGTGATAGCCCCTCCCCTCTGTAATGTACCTTGTACCTTGAGGGCAAAAAATAAAATAAAATAAATAAATAAAAACTGAACATCGTTGGAACGCGCCGGCTTTTATGACGCACGCGTCGAACATTCTAGCCTTATCAGTAGTCGTCGCGCAAGCTCTGGAATAATCTTGAGTGTTAGCGTCTTGCGTGCAATCTTAACAGAACGATCTACTACAAGCGAGAAGCTTCTGGAACAATAAGGCGCGGTCTGCGCCGAGTACTGCTGATAATCTTTGTGGGCGGAAATCGAATACAGCAACTGTGAAAATTAGAAACGCGCGTGGCAATGCCCCCCTCTGAAAAAGCATCATCCCGATGCTTAAAACAGAACACGGGGGAAAATGCATGCAACAATAAATAATGTACCGTTTCGTTCGCCAGTACATCCGGTCGTGCCCTACGTGCCAACGACGCAAGACACCACCTCAACATATCGCCGGTACGTTGCAACCTCTACCGTGTCCCACCCGACCTTTTGAGCGCGTTGGAATCGACTTATACTGTCCGCTCCCCTACACTCCAAGCGGCAACCGCTGGGTTATAGTGGCCATCGATCACCTGACGCGGTATGCTGAAACATCGGCGCTAATTTCTGCTACCGCAAAAGACGTGGCTAGCTTCATACTTCGAAACCTCGTCTTAAGACATGGAGCACCTCGAGAATTACTTAGCGACCACGGGCGTGTTTTTCTATCCGATGCTATTACGGCCTTGCTGAAGGAGTGTAGCATCATACACCGCACTACCACGGCATATCATCCCCAAACTAATGGGAATGATGGAGCGTTTCAATCGCACACTTGGCGATATGCTGTCCATGTACGCCTCATCTGACCACACCAATTGGGACAGCATACTACCTTTCGTCACGTATGCCTACAATACTGCAACACAAAGCACCACTGGATTCTCACCTTTCTTTCTTCTTTATGGACATGAACCTTCATCTACAATGGACACAATTCTTCTGTACCGGCATGACTCTTCAGAGTTCACAACTGTTTCACGAGCAGCCGCATATGCAGAAGAATGTCGTCAGCTTGCTCGTTCATTCACCTCGCACGACCAAAGTCGTCAGAAACATCGCCACGATGAATCGATTACTGCTACATACTTTGCTCCCGGCACACTGGTATGGTTGTGGGTTCCATCTACTCCTGCAGGACTCTCGCACAAGCTATCTTCGAAGTACCACGGCCCTTGTCGGGTACTGCAACAAACGTGTACAGTCAATTACGTCGTGGAGCCGCTCGACGCGTCTTCGGACAAGCGTCGCCATGGACAAGAAATTGTGCACGTCTCCAGGCTCAAGAAGTACCACGACCCCCCTGTGTGCTCTTGCCCTTAGGTCGCCAGGATGGCCCCCTTATTGCCCGGGAGTGATTGTAATGAAGGTAGTGGACATGTGGCTTGACCACGCGAGAAGAGAAAGACTACGACGAGCGATCGCTGCCCGCGCTTCTGTTAGCCCTTGTAGTAGGAAAACCCGTGTCTAGTTGTCGCGACTCCTGCCATTACATATTACCCATATGTTTGACTCCGGTCAAACTCGGAGTCAAACAGGAGCGTATCTGAAGGCGTGGACGTCCTGTGTCGCACCCGTCCTTCAGGTGAAAAACTTTCGGTGAATAGTACTGTTAGATACATGAAGGATAATTCTCTGTCACTGTTATCCACGGACAAAGAAGGTGGCTTCGCGGTAATGCCCAAGTCCGTGTACTTGGCAAAAGCCTCGGAGTCTGTATCCGCCGTGTTTAATGCGCACGACGACGTGTCGCTGAGGAAACTTCGAAATGAGGCAGTAAAGTTGTGCAAAAGATATAATCTCGAAAGCCTTGCTCGGTCGATAGGAAATAGCAAAAAGTTGCAGTTAGAAATATTTTTTACAGCTAAAACGCATAAAAGTGACTGTCCTCTCCGTGTGATTTTGTCCGAAAACGACACATGGCAGAAATGTTTGGCATTGTTTTTACAGAAGCACTTGAAGATGCTTCCTGTTGACGATCCTTATTTGGTAGTTAAGTCGGAGCAAGTTGAATTCTTTAAGGTCAGGCAGGAGCAGAACCTAGCCGTCTTCTCGATCGACGTAAAAGATTTGGTTTTATTCACTTCCCCAGGCGGAATTGATGACTTGTGTTGCAGATAGCATTGACAGGTTGGGAAGTGTCAATTTCCAGAACGCTCCCAGCTTGTCCTGTGATCAGTTCTTAGAGCTCCTCCACTTTTATGTAAACTCAACCTACGCAACTTGGGACGACCACATTGTGAAACAAAAAAATGGCATATGCATTGGATCTGCTATCGCTCCCTGTTTGAGCGACCTATTTCTGGCCCACCGCAATAAGCTCCTTCGCGATCGTTTGACTAGTACGGACGTCATTGGCGTCTTCAGATTCGTAGACGACTACCTAATTGTTTCACGCCTTGACTCTATCAACTTTGACGCGGGGGTCGCTAGAACCCTGAGCATTTTTACTGACGTGTTGTCCCCTCTCTTACTGACGCATGAAGTCCCGAAGGACAATTTCATAAGATTTTTGGACATAGGACTGTATTGCTGTCCAAGTGGTGTTTGTTGGAGCTACGAGCCCAGAGGTAACAAGCCGGTGTTGCCATTTGCATCGGCGCACTCTAAATTAGTCAAATGTGCTGTGATCCAGTCGTGTTTCCACAATTCTTTGTCCAAGTCTTGTGAGCATAAGATTGAGGAAAGTTTGTGGGGCCAGGCCAAGCGTCTGTGCGACTCCGGTTACCCCATGAGACTGTTGTCGGCGGTGGCGGAACGCCTGAACAAAAAGTACCGGTCAAATCCGAGTGAGCATCAGAGCGACACTCGAGGGAAAAGCTCGCAGTAGTGCCCTACATACACACCGTATCTCACAATCTCAAAAGGATTGCGAGAAGGTCCGGTGTGGACGTTGTTTTTTCTGCGCCCGTGCGACTGCAGGGACTTTGCAGGCGAGTGAACGCTGAAAAAGAAAATACTTCGTGTTCCACTAAACATAGAGAGAAGTTCATGGCCTGCGTAAAAGACGTAATTTATTCCGTCCCGCTGTCATGTTCCCGTGTGTACATTGGCCAGACCGGCCGTTGTGTGAATCAAAGGTTGAGGGGAACATAAGTACAATGTCACGAAAGTTATTTCCGGACATCTTGCTATTCACTGTCAAAGATGTGGCTGTCATCCCATGTTTGATAAAACTAGCATTCTCAACAGGGCAAGAGATCGTTTGACAAGAGAGATCATCGAAGCATATGAAATATATGAATGATATCTGTGTCAGCATGCCATCCTTGTCACTGTCAGATAAGGAAATGAAATTTCTGGATCCGTCACTCTAGGTAGGTGGCTACTGATTGTGATTGCGGCAAAGCATGCGCGTTTGGGTTCCGGCTTTTGTTTCTTTCTTGTTTTGTTTGCACCTGCTCGCGTATGTCTATATAAGAGTCACGTGCATACGAAAAATAAACATCAGTTGAAAGTCAGCGCTGTGTGTGTGTTTGCGTGTTCCTCTCCGTCCGCGTCCAGTCGCGCTGTAGAAACTTAGCATGAACAACCAACTAGCCCGCCAACGCACTTCGGCAATGAAGAGCGTACATATTACCCATAAGGTGCAGTCAACGCGTCTTACTTGCCGACAATCGGCTCAAACCGCTCACCCCGAAGCGCCACTGTGTGCATTTGTAACGCGCAGCCGACCGCCTATCCACACTACCGCGGCGACGGTGCTGCCACCTACAGCCCGACCTCGGCGCGAATAAAGATTTATGTGACGTTGTGAATCCGGTCTCTATGTATAGCACTATATATAGTGCAGGCCACGGTTAGAATATTGTTCAACGAGTAAAAAGAATGAAAAAAAATGTCCAACTTGAATATATTTTGTTTCAAAATCACGTGCAATAGCCCCTTAAGCCACGCTCCACAAAAAAGGCTAATTATTTTTGTCATGCGCTTCCCACTGTTGGACCTGTATACAATATGAAACCATTGATCTGGTTTTCTACACTGCTTGGAGGGTAATATACTTTCCTGATGTGTAGCAGACAGGAAAAATGCCTAGTGGACTCGCATGACATCACTTATTTAGCAGTAGACAATCAAAAAGGCGAACGTGTATCTTTGATCTAATCATGGTATATGGCGCTCACGAATGGCTGGATCCTCCAGTAACGCAACACAGACGATCACGACAACTGTATTTCCGGGCATGCATGGATTATTTAATTGAAGTCGACCAAAAAATATGTTTCGCAATGCACACCTGGGGTAGAATCTATGGTTACAATGAAATAATTTTATTTAAACGAGAATGTTAGTCCCCCCCCGCGGCTGACGGCATGTGTGTTTCAGTAATACCTTTCAGTGTTGTAACATAATTATGTATCCGCTTGTTGGGTTTGTTATATATGGTCGTAAAACCGGAAATAAAGAAGAAAGTGTGACGCCCAGTCGTCAAGAAACTCTCCTTCTAAGCTTGGGGTCCCACGTTCAAGATCCCGCATTACGAACTTTTATTTTGCTTTAACAATTTATTTTTTAGAACGATTCCTTTTACGTAACAGAGAAATGGAAAGATGGACGGACTGATTAACGGAGAGTTTCGTCTTTTAGTCGCCACAGAAATGCCTACGCATTTAGGATTTCTGATGCGGCATGCGCTGTGAGTATTGAAACGAATGACATTACCTCGGTAGAACACAGGCGAAGCTATATTCAAAAGCGAAACGTGAACACTGAAAATAAAATGAAAAGTAGGCCATTTTCGATGACCTACTTGTCAGTGGCACGCAGATAAGCCCGCAATTGAAAACTGTCACAATAAGACACACACACGGGAATACTAGAGAGTGAGGTAGCAGAAAATTGTGTTGCTACATATTTGCACGCATTGTCAGCATTGTCACCTGGGTATGTTTATCAGGAATATTAAGTTCTGTCAACGCACAGACAACACAAGGATTTCAACTTTGTGATCCTAACTTATAGCATAATTTTTCATGAAGCCGCGTCGATGTATGGTGCAATGTGCCTCAGATGGCTGACATAAAAAGCAACGCATGCCTCTGTGGAAGAAAGCTCAAGACACAGAGTCTTCAAAATGAAATTTATTGATATTTACAGCCTTAATTATTCCGTATCCCTGCGCAAAAGAGAATGATCATCATGAAGCCTATGTGCGCAGTGCATCTGCGCATGTTCGCCTCTCCGAGGCGAATGAAAAAGCACAATTTGTTTAGTCTCTCCGCGATGAAAGAAAAACCGCAATTTGATCCATATTTTCACACAACCTTGTTTCGTCTGATAGCAAAGTAAAAATAAGGTTAGTGGATCATGAGCGACGCGCTCTGTTAAATTACACAATGTCATAACTCCATCAATGCTTACTGTGATGTATGACCTCTTCATTTAGAAGTTTTGGAGCTGAACGTGAAACGCTTAAAGCATTCGCACTTGGTGTGAAAGCTTTTAGCACCATGAGCGAACCGACTTTCCTAAATTTGAAAACAATAATTGATCATCCCTCTGAATCCCACGTGAGAGATTGATCACAAGCTGCACATTGGATCGAGCTACCATGCTCAATCGTGCACGAATACATGTATATATAGGCGCTCCCGAATACGGCGAGGAGCGTTTCGGAACGGTGTGACTAAACAAGTGTGATGAGGGGCTCTGCTTTGGTCACCACAATTGCTGTCGTGGTGTTTGCCTGTCTTTTGTCCACGATAGAGAAGGGAGCTCCTTCATGCGCTCTTGCCTTGCCATTTCCTGAACCATACCCGGGAACAAGTGGCTCAAAAGGAGGTCCAAGACCATTTGTTCCACTAGGTAATCGTAGGCCCGGATTTCCAAATCGGAATAAACTGCCATCAAATGTCCGAGACCTCACTGAAAAACAAAGAAGATTAGTACAAAAACAACTTAGAAATCCCAAACAGTACCAGTCCACTGGTAAATAGGCGTAGGCGATGATCCAGAAGCTGGCAAGGCTGTTCTTCTTCGACTTGGTACGTATAATTTTCCAGCTTTGCTTCATGCACAACACCTTCCAAGAATTATTAAGCGTGCTTTATACATAACAAATTACCATATTGACTATCAATTTGAAGGCGTACTGATTATCGGCTACAATTGACCAAAAGTCATATAATAAATCTTGAGATTTAACATCCGAAAACGACGATATGATTATGAGTGACACCGTAGGGGCGTCATCATGAGCCTGGAGTAGAGCTGTGCGCCGGTCCCATAATCGCCGGCGGCGGCGCGCCGGTGTTTCCACTTCCGGCGGCGGCGCGTCAACGGCGCGGGGTTCATCGGATCGGCGGCGGCGCGGCGCGGAAGTGGGGGGTGGGGGGGGGGGGGGGGGGGGGGAGATTCCAGATTTGGTGGGGATAGAAATTTGTCCCTTCAATTTCGAAAAAAAAAACCATATTTTTACCCGTACAGGCGAAGCAGTGAATTTGATAGCAACATGACTTCGTGTCGTCCCCCTGTTACATTTTTAGCGCAGCAAAAGAACGATGCCGTACCAACTAGCCCCCATTGAATCCTTATTGTTATAACGAACTAAGGCTAGCAGCTTACTCCTTTCCATTCGATTTCGCGAAACTGCAAAACTCTGGTATATGCGAATACGGCCGCTACCGGGAACAAAGTGGTTTTCGTTCAGTTTGTCGTATCAGTGGCCACAGCACGAAGCGGTGAGATCACAGCGCGTAGACGGGAATACGCGCCGTTTGCTGATGACTGCCGAGATAGCTCACGCGCCCACGTTCTTATATCAAATTTCGCAGTTCCTCCTCGTGCCACCCAGACCCCCCTACCCCGGCGTCCCTCATACTCCTTCGTCCAGCGAAAAACGGACAGGGCTTCCGTTCTGGTTGAGGACGAATTAACGGCAGGACTCGCACGCGGAGTGATGTTATCGCATGCGTCCTCCGTGTGATGGAGATGCGCACTTTGTTTTATCTATCCTTCAGGCGTGTTTGCATTTTACTCGCGGGCGCAGCATACGATGCTCGTACAAAAGTTATCGATTCGACTTCATAGGGAACATGACACCTACGATGAAGACCTTTACAGAGCGTCCATATAATTGTTATCGCAGTAAAAAAATATACGAAAACCGTGGAAACGGCTTGGCTTTTTTCTGGAGCTGAATCGTCTTCGTTGTAAAGAGTTAGTTCGTCCGTAGGAAGAATCAAACATGCGGGCGCCTCTTCCGTTAGTTTCGTTCTCACCTTCACTACAATTCTTATAGGCGATATCTCCTCGACACTTATTTCTCCATAAAGCACGGGTAGAATGGCAGCGCTAAGCCTATAAGAATTTCGAGCTTGTCGGCTACACTTTATTTCCGCTTGCGCAATTGGAAACTCACAAAATAGAGCGATATCAGTTCATCGCGCACGATAATCATGTGCGGTATAGAAAGAACAGGTGGGCGAATGCATGGCCAATCAGGGTAGGAGACAATTCACAAGTGATATATTTCGTATATGGGTCAATCGAGAGAAAGTGCCCTAATCATGTCACGTGAACCACAGTTCATCGTCACGAAGAGCGCCAGAGAGAGAGAGAGAAGAACTTTATTAAAAATTGTAGTGGTGAAAGAGCAAAGGATTCGCCAGTGGGACGCTCGCTCTGTGCGACGCGCGAGCGCTGTGCACGAGCTGTTGGTGCCGAGCCTGTTAGACTGTTTCCTCGCTGTGCCGGCTTCCTGCCAGTTGCCAGACGTCATCAAATAAACCCCCTTGCAAAAATAAACGAACCCCAGTCCGGGTCCACTAATAAAAAGGCAAGGCCCGGCAATCAGACAGGCCTAGAAGTTTGAAATGTCCGAGTAGTGCCTTCATGGTGTCGGGAGGAGTCTGCCAGCCACTCCTCCAGGGTCGCAGGTCTTAGATTGGTAGGCATGTGTTTAAGGCTCTCGCCCATGGCTGCCAGGTCACCCCGTCAGCCCCTTAGAACGTGAGCGTTATCCGGGAAGCCACCGCATACCACGCAGGCAGGAGACCTGTAGTGCTGAATGTCGTGTGTCATTAAAGAGTGAGTTTGGGTACGCCTCACCAAGGCTGCCTCGCGTCTCGTCATGGAGTGAGGTGGATCGGGATAAACCCTGCGGTTCTTGCGCATCTGGTCTAATCATTCGCGCCTGTCTAAACACGCCATAGCAAGTAATTCAGTTCGCTTCAGGGAATCCGGCCAACACAGGGGAGGGCCCGGGAGATTTGCACGGGACATGGCTTGTGCCACTTCATTCCCTCTGATCCCCGAGTGACCAGGAATACACTGTATTTGAACATGTGACGAAGGGTGGGCATCTAAGTGCTTCGTAAGTGTGCTGTAATACGCGTCTGCAATGTCACCTGTCGCGAAGGCTCGACAGGCTGCTTGGCTACCTGTGCGTATCAGTAAACAACGGGCATTTGGGTTGGGTATGGTCACTTCCACTACTATGGCCTTGGCGCTAGCGAGCGCTCAATATCCTACAGATGACTATTCTATACGTGGTGCTGCCTTCGTTACGCCAAGCTACGACAGCATACAATGACAGCATACGACAACCCGGGCCCCTAAAGTGTTCCGCACTTAAAATACTTCTTTGCACATTCCCAGGCAAGAGGCGACACCTATCGGTCAGTTGTGCGTGATTGTCTACGTGAAGGATAGCTGGTCAATTTCTTGACTTCACTCTTGTGTGTTTTCACGTCATGTCGTTTTAACATGAATACCTCCAAACTAGCTCAGCTATCGGTTATTCTAAGTTTTTCATTGCCTTTCCTTCTCTACTTATTTATCGACTATTTATCGATAAAAGTGCATTAAGCCATGGTTATATATATATATATATATATATATATATATATATATATATATATATATATATATATATATATATATATATATATTGTAAGACAACGTTCAGGGCGACGCAAGACTCTTCTTTTATTCCCCGAGCCTGATCCCCACAACCAGGCCAGAGGGGTGATGATGAGTATGTACTGATGAGTAAATGAAGCGCATGAATTATTGCTCACAATATATATATATATATATATATATATATATATATATATATATATATATATATATTGTGAGCATTATTTATGTGCTTCATCTGTATCATCTGTACATACTCATCATCAGCGCTTGAGTTTTGGTTCTGGGGCTCATACTCGTGTCAATAAAGAAGAGTCTTGAGGGTTCTAAACAGTGCGTCACAAGTGGTGGAGAGTGCTTTCTGGTCCCTGCATCCTCTCACGCTCTTAGACACCCTCCAGCTTCGCCTAGAACACATCACTGGAGCTCCGTTCAGGACGCCGCTTATACCACCTCCATTCGGCAATGTTGCAAGACGGGCAGCCCAGCACAGCAGCTTCGCCAATGCTCACCCCGGCAACAAACCCTTCTTGGCTGGTCACCAGCCCTCAGAAGGATCCACCGATGTTCGCTGGGCTTCCTGGTGAGGACGTTGAAGATTGGCTCGAGGAGTATGACCGTGTGAGTGCCATCAACCACTGGGATGAGCCTGCGAAACTCACCCACGTTGCGTTCTACCTCACAGGCGTCGCAAAGACATGGTTTTTCAACGACGCGACAGATTTCCCGAATTGGACCTCTTACACTTCAGCTACGCCAGATTTTTGCCAACCCGTCTGTGCGTTCTGATATCGCGAAGAGGCTTGCTGGACGCGTTCAACACACCGGCGAGTCTTACACTTCTTACATTGAAGACGTCCTCGCCCTCTGCCGCAGCGTCGACAGCTCAATGGGGAGAATGACCGTGTGCGCCACCTGCTCAAAGGTATTGGGACTGTCGCTTTCAATGCGCTTGTGGTGCAGAACCCCAAGACGTAGCCGATGTTGTCCTTACCTGTCAGCGCCTTGATGAGCTTCAGACCACACGGCTGCAACCTGATGTGTCTGACCTGAGTTCAAGCAACAACACAGAGCTGCGTGCATTGATCCGCTCGATCATCCGAGAGGAACTCCATGCACACACTTCGCCGTGCCATCTTGATATTCGTGCGACGCCCCCCTGCTACCAATCTACGTGACGTCGTGAGGGAGGAACTGGCGTCGATGACAGGCACGCAGGTTCCGAGCCCGCATCCCCCGCCAACGCCAACTTATGCTCAGGTTGCTGCTATGACACCACCGCCCCAGCAAACACCACTAAAGCTACAGGCGCCTGGAGTACACGGTTCGCTCAACCAACGCCTCCTCTATTTTATTCAATGCCAGTGCAAACGCTCGCCCTTCAATGGGAGCCGCCGGTCTGCCTTAGTTCAGGGAGTGGTCGTGATGCGACGCTACATGTAGGGTAGGGCTGCTTGCGTCACACGTGCGTCCGAGCGCTTTCGAATGGAGATGCGATAGACGCTTTTTCCCTCTCCAATATCATGCATCTGTCCAATTTCTTCCTTCGTGTTCCTTCTTTGTAGCTCGAAGCAATGCCGCCGTCGCCTCACAGCGCTCGTGAGGCACCCCTTGCATTGCAAAGGCAGCGCATGCACTGCAGCGTCGCAATGACGCGTCCCCATTGGTTGCCCGCATAGCGCCACGAACGGAGACGCGCTATCTTAAAACACCGTGTCTCTTACAGAGCCAGCGGCCCAGCGTGACCGCCAATATAGTGAACATGAGGGATGCAAGACGCCGCCCTACGGATCTGCACACAACTGAACGAAAAATTACTGCGTATGATTTCCGTCGTGAGGCACTATAATACGGGTGCTCTCCGCCATGAACGCAAAGCACACGCGAAGGCTAGGCGATGGGTGAGAGTAGGAAAGGGCTAGAGGAGAGCGCGGTGAACGGCTGGAACGGGCGCATTTGGCTGGCATTGATAAAATAGAGGAGGCGTTGGCTCAACTCACTCACACCACGAGCACCTGCGCAGCCTTACAACGCCTGGCGCACTCAGCGGCCGATTTGCTTCTATTGCGGCATCCGCGGCCATATTTCAAGATTTTGCCGACGCCGTCAGCAAGACGAAAGACGAGGCTACGGCGACTTTGAACGGGACGAGTTTTACACCCCTGCACCGCAATATCGTCGCCCGTACCAGACCAACCCACGTCGGTCGCAGTCTCCGCAGAACTTCGGAGCAGTTGGTAGTTCCCATTTCCCGCGTCTTCGCTCGCCTTCACCGATGCGGCGCTCCTCTTCCCGACTTCGAACAGCTGGTTCGACTCCTAACCAACGACTGGAAAACTAAATAGTGCAGCTTCGGGAGGGAAAGCTGCATCTTTCGAACTGTATGAAACTCCTCCGGACCGCCCGTCAAAAGTTTTATTAGTGTATGTTGAAAGTGTACGGACTGAGGCACTGGTGGACACAGGCGCATCACTTTCCGTAATTAGTGCAGACTTGTGTTCCCGTTTCAGAAAAGTTAAGACGATGGCCCTCCTCTTCGCTGCGCTGACGGAGTTTGACGGAGCAAAAAGAGACCTTTTAGACCTTCTTCAAAAGCACAGCCTTTCGTTGACGTGCATTCCAAGGTTCTGGGCCGCACGTCCGTTGCAGTGCACCGCATCGAAACCGATGGCAGCTCCATTGTACGCCACCGCCCATACCGTGTGTCTTCGGCGGAACGACAAATCATTGAGGACAACGTCGCCGACATGCTCAAACGCGACATCATCCGGCCTTCGTCCAGCTCTTGGTCATCTCCTGTGGTGTTGGTCCGGAAAAAGGATGGCTATGTACGTTTTTGTGTTGATTACAGATCGCTAAATAAGATCACAAAAAAATATGTATATCCGTTGCCACGCATCGATAATGCCCTCGACTCCCTTCAAGGTGCAGAGTATTTATCCAGTCTTGACCTCCGGTCCGGGTATTGGCAAATACCTATGCACGAAGCAGACAAGGACAAGACAGCCTTTGCAACACCGGACGGGCTTTATGAGTTCAACGTAATGCCCTTTGGATTATGCAACGCTCCTGCAACATTCCAGCGCATGATAGATACTGTTTTACGTGGCCTCAAGTGGAAAAGCTGCTTATGTTATCTAGACGACATCGTTATTTTTTCTTCCACTTTTCCTCAGCACCTTGAGCGTTTGGACGAAGTTTTAACATGCATTTCGAACGCTGGACTTCAGCTCAACACAAAGAAGTGACACTTCGCCACTAAAAGCATCAAAGTGCTCGGCCACCTTGTCAGCAAAGATGGCGTTCGACCCGACCCAGACAAGATTGCTGCCGTGATTCGTTTCCCTCGCCCAGACAATCAACAACATTTGCGAAGTTTCCTTGGCCTGGCGTCTTACTTCCGCCGCTTCATCAGTCACTTTGCTACCATTGCGAGGCCATTACACAAGTTTCTGACGTCGGGAACGGCCTTCGTTTGGACTGATGACTGCGAGTGTGCTTTTCAATCCCTTAAACGTGCATTAACATCAGACCTCGTTCTCCGCCACTTCGACGAGTCTGCACCCACATTTCGCACACAGATGCCAGCGGAAATGGAATCGGTGCTGTCCTCCTACAGCGCGACGACATTTCACGTGAGTGAGTAGTTGCATATGCAAGTCGTGCACTTACACCTGCGGAGCAGAACTACTCAATAACAGAACGGGAATGTCTCGCTGCAGTGTGGGCCATACAGAAATTTCGGCCATATCTTTATGGACGCCACTTCACTGTAATTACCGATCACCACGCTCTATGCTGGTTGTCCTCGCTGAAAAATTTGTCTGGGCGCCTCGGTCGCTGGATACTTCGTTCGCAAGAGTACACGTTTGACGTTGTGTACAAGTCTGGCAAACAGCATCATGATGCCGACGCTCTCTCTCGCTGCCCCCCTGCCACTTTCATCTCCGACCACGCACCCTCATTGCCCCACAGGTGATCAAGCGGATTCATCTTCATTCTCGTTATCACCCCTGTCAGTTGCTGAGTCGCTATCTTCCAACCACTGCGCTCAGTTTGCCGCGTGTCAACGTGACGACCCATATTGTAACCGCATCATCGGATACCTCAATGGCACGCCTTCTACACCTAATGCAAGACTACGTCGTCAGCTGAGGCAGTTCAAGCTGGAGAACTATGTGCTGCAGCGCTATACTTACAATACCGATGGGCATCGGTGGGTGCCAGTACTTCCCCGTTCGCTGCGTAAACAAGTTCTCGAAGCACTGCACGGCGATCCATCTGCTGGCCACTTGGGTTTTCAGAAGACATACAACCGCGTTAGGAGCCGTTTTTTTCTGGCCGGGCCTTTCTACCTTTGTGGCCAAGTATGTCGCTTCTTGCACACATTGTCAACGCCGGAAACGACCAACTTCAGCTCCTGCTGGCCTGTTACAACCCATCCTATGTCCTGAAACACCTTTTGTCATGGTCGGAATAGACCTGGTCGGATCACTTCCCATAACGCCATCAGGCCATCGCTGGATCGTCACCGCCGTCGATCATCTCACACGGTACGCGGAGACCGCTCCTCTACGCACTAGTTCTGCGTCAAACGTTGCCGCCTTCTTTTTGGAAGCCATTATGTTGCGTCATGGTGCACCTCGCGTCTTGTTGAGTGATCGAGGCAAGGCGTTTTTGTCCACGATTCTTGAAGAAGTCCTAAACAGTTGTGGCACAGTTCATAAGACGACATCAGCCTACCACCCACAAACAAATGGCCTGACAGAGCGATTCCATCGGACTCTAACCGACATATCAATGTACATCGGACCAAACCACGATAACTGGGACAAAATCTTGCCGTTCGTGACGTTTGCTCACAACACCGCTGTCCAACGAACTACCCGATATTCACCTTTCTACCTCGTCTATGGTCGTGCGCCGACATTCACCATCGACGCCGCTTTCTTCAATGTAACGACGAAAACCTCTCAAACTACGCCAGAACATTTCGTCTCAAGGCTTGATGATTGTCGACAACGTGCTCGGCTCAACACGGAGGCCAGTCAACAAGACCGAAAGCAACGTTATGACAGCTTTCGTCGAGACGTCACCTTCCGTCCTGGAGATGAAGTACTACTATGGACGCCTGGTCGTACTCCCGGATTGTGTGAGAAGTTTCAATCAAACTTTATTGGCCCTTACGTTGTTTGTGAACGAACATCCCCAGTGAACTACCTTGTCACTCCCGTCGAGGTTTCCTCGGACCATCGTTACCGTGCGTCAGAGATAGTTCACGTTTCGCGTCTCAAACCGTTCGTTCGCCGTACCTTTCCCGCGTAAGCATCGGCCGGGCAGGCCGCTCACGCGCGCGGGGAGAATTAGTGTGAGCATTATTTATGTGCTTCATCTTCTCATCTGTATCATCTGTACATACTCATCATCAGCGCTTGGGTTTTGGTTGTGGGGCTCATACTCGGGTCAATAAAGAAGAGTCTTGAGGGTTCTAAACGGTGCGTCACAAGATGTATATATATATATATATATATATATATATATATATATATGATTTATCTATGCACAATCTAGTAGGCCCAGGACTCCACGAATATATTATCCAGCGACTTGGGTCGTCGCCTGTATATAGGACGCCGCAGGCAATATTCTTGAGACTTCGGGAGGAGAGAAAGATACAACTTCCGGCTAGCTATTCTCGATCTATCCATCTAAAGGAGATGTCTACAATTCACTTCGGCAGAGCGCATTCAGTTACTCGAAAAGGGGTGAGCCGGCATGTTTGATCCTGACCACGTCGGTGCACCGAATCCGCCAGCACATTCCCATCGTAAGACGAAAGTGCAGGAAATTTACAGAAGCAGGAAGTTGTCAAGTCTGAACTTGCATATGAGTGCGTCCCAGATGCTCGAGAACAATGCAGGGAATATGCTTACCCACATTCACAGGTGCGTTAGACGGGCGGCCGCATTAAACCTAATTCGATGGTTTGCGTGATCAGAATTTTTGCACGGCCTCCGAGCTGTACGCCCAAAAGCGGATGTCTTGGCGCTGCGTTCATTGCTTTGAAGCGCAAATAAAGGACTAACGGCGGCGCGCCGCAATTATTGCGCGGCGGCGGCGGCGGCGGCGTGGCACTCTCGGGACTTCGGCGGCGGCGCACAGCTCTAGCCTGGAGTTCTTGAATTCTTGGAGGGGCGTCGCTCCAATACATGAAGTTCTTGAACATGCACCTTAATCTAAGCACACGGGCCTCTAACAGTTCATCTCTACTGAAACGCGGGTAGTGCTACCTGCAGCCGGGATTTGAACTCGCAACATTAGGGACAGCAGTCAAGAACCATAACCACTACTACACCGCGGCTGGTGCATCCGCAAGCTTCTGATCACAATGCCGGAGGATTCATGTCACGCAGACGTGAAATAAATAAAGAGAAATGACATGTACGCTATTGTTTATTTCATTTCCCATATGTACACCTCTTCACGCATTACTTTTTTCTACAGCGAATCTACGCTAACCAAACCAAGTTTCTGTCGTTGTGAGCTTGACACAGCGCTCCAGAAACGTGTAGAGACTTGTCTAGCGCGCGCACAGAGAGAACAACGCGTTGTTCTCCGAATTTGTGCGTCATATATGGGTCCACAAATCCTTCAATAGAGTGTTCACAACAGAAGCTCGCATAGCTAGAGGCTGTGCTGCAGTTTAGCTAATGTCACTTTTTAGCTAGGTCGCGTCCCCTTGTGCTACTGAGCGCACTGCAGCCTTGTTGTGCAGCTCGGATGTAAATTTCGTGTTAGCTCCCACAAAGCGATGTCGTCATCGAACGCCAGCGAGCATAAGCCATGAGCTCACCGAAAGATTTTGACTACTTCAAGTATCTTTAATAAAGATGAATTCACCAATTAAACCTCGGCCCTCAGTCCCAGCGGCTGCGAATCAACTGACCAAGGCGGCGGTCAGACCTGCGACGCAGCGGAGGGTGCTAAGAATCTCTGGTTCCGGACAGGCTGCCATTGGAATCTGAACTTGGCTACGTTTAACGCCAGAACTTTATCTAGCGAGGCAAGTCTAGCTGTACTATTCGAGGAATTAGAGGGTGTTAAATGGGATATAATAGGGCTCAGTGAGGTTAGGAGGACACATGAGGCTTATACAGTGCTGAAGAACGGACACGTCCTATGCTATCGTGGCTTAGCTGACAGAAGAGAACTAGGGGTGGGGTTCCTTATTCATAAAAATATAGCTGGTAATATAGAGGAATACTATAGCATTAATGAGAGGGTGGCATGTATCGTAATTAAGTTTAATCAGAGGTGCAAGATGAAGGTGGTACAGGCCTACGCGCCTACATCCAGCCATGATGATCAACTGGTTGAACGATTCTACGAAGACGTAGAATCAGCAATGAGTAAGGTAAAGACACAGTATACTGTACTGATGGGCGACTTTAAAGGGGCCCTGCAACACTTTTCCAAGTAGCCATGGAATGGATTCACTAAAGGAGCTTATTGCCTCACGAATTCATTGCCGCAAAAATTTTTGGAATCCGTCCAGTACGAGTGGAGTTACAAAGATTTCTCGCACGCTGCAATTGCATTCTCTCTTCTCTCGTCCCGTCGAAAGCGCTGGAAGCTAAGCAGGGAGGGATGGCACGGGGAAAGAAAATACGTCACGCGCGCCTCGTGATCTTGAGCGCTTTTTCTCTTTCTTTTTTTGTTCTACTACGCCAATTTTCATTGCGATCGCGCGCGCACGCGTGGACAAGTCGCGGCCTCCCGCGGCGGCCTCTGTAACTACCGAGCGTACCATGCTCAAATCAGCCAATGGCTGATACAAAAAAATCTCTCGTCGGTGACGAGTGATTTTTGGGTACGCAACGTCATTTGTCGAGAGAAGAGAAAGCAATTTCTGGCTGACTTTGAGAATTTATTGTGAATTCCACGCCGCGTGCTGCGCTATAATATTTGGCTCGCGTGTTCTCGAGAGCCTGGACTACCGATCGGCAGCGTTTTCTGAACATGCTCAAAAAGTGTTGCAGGGCCCCTTTAATGCAAAGGTAGGCAAGAAGCAGGCTGGAGATCATGCAGTTGGGGAATATGGCATCGGCTCTAGAAACGCCAGAGGGGAGTTACTAGTAGAATTCGGAGAACGCAATAATTTACGAATCTTGAATACCTTCTACAGAAAACGGGCTACTCGTAAGTGGACATGGAGGAGTCCTAATGGCGAAACTAAAAATGAAATAGACTTTATAATGTGTGCCCACCCGGCCATTGTACAAGATGTGGAAGTAGTTAACAAGATCCGATGCAGTGACCACAGAATGGTAAGATCTAGAGTTCACCTAGACTTGAGGAAGGAACGGCAGAAACTGATACGCAAGAAGTCGATTAATGAACTAGCTCTGAGAGGGAAAGTACAGGAATTCAGAGTTTCACTACTGAATAGGTACGCGGCTTTAACCGAGGAAACCGACCTTAGCGTTGACGAATTGAATGATAATCTGGCCAGTATCATTAAGGAGTGTGCAGTGGAAGTCGGGGGTACAGTCGTTAGACAGGACACTGGTAAGCTATCCCAAGAGACGAAAAACCTCATTAAGAAACATCAAACCATGAAAGCCTCAAATGCAACAGACAAAATAGAGCTGGCGGAGCTTTCCAAGTTAATCAATAGGCGTAAAGTAGCCGACATAAGAAAGTATAATATGAAGAGAATTGAGCATGCTCTAAAGAACGGAAGAAGCCTCAAAGCTATGAAACAAAACTGTGCATAGGCAAAAATCAGATGTATGCATTAAGGGACAAGGAAGGCAAGGTGACAACCAATATGGATAGAATAGTTGAGGTAGCGGAAGAGTTCTACAGAGATCTGTACAGCAGCCGAGACAGTCAGGATGATAATGTAAGAAGCAATAATAGCCCAGAGGAATCTCACATCCCACCAGTATTGACAGAAGTAAAGAAAGCCCTAAAGGGAATGCAAAGAGGCAAAGCGGCTGGTGAGGATCAGGTAACATCAGACCTGTTGAAAGACGGTGTAGAGATTATGTTATAAAAATTGGCCACCCTGTATACAAAGTGTCTCTCGACAGGGAAGATACCAGATTCTTCGAAGAATGGCAACATCATCTTGATCCATAAGAAATGGCACGTCAAGGACCTGAAAAATTACAGGCCCATCAGCTTACTGTCCGTTGTCTACAAGCTATTTACAAAAGTAATTGCTAACAGAATGAATACGACATTAGAGTTCAATCAACCAAAGGACCAGGCAGGATTTCGTACAGGCTTCTCAACAACAGGCCATATTCATGCTATCAATCAGGTGATAGAGAAATGCGCGGAATACAACCAACCCCTATAGCAAAACTGCAATACGGCCTAGTTGGAACAAATTCATCGTTCACTGACCACACAAGCACACAGGGACACTTCCATTGAATACAGGCATCAAAATAAAACGTGTAGGGAGATAGCGGAGGCTTATCACATCGAAAAGCACAAAGATAAGTGTGTTAGTCACCCCTCGGTTGCTCTACTTGAAAAAGAGTTGTCGCTTATATCTGCACGTTAAGACGTGTGTTCATGTGATGCATTGAGTACTTTTCTTGTTTTTGGATTGTTTAACCTGATCGAGCAGATCATTGGGTTGTTAAATATGTGTGTATTCCGAATAATAAACCAGTTGTTAGATCGCGCCTGTCCTTGTAGCTCTTTTCTTGTCCCTGTGTGCTTGCGCGAGTCAGTGAACGATGAATTTGTTCCAACTAGGCCGTATTGCAGTTTTGCTTCAGTTTATTTCTAGTTCTTCCGGCCCTCTTTCTCTGTGTCCTAATTTTGATTTAACTAACCCAGCGGTTTTGGTACCATTCATCGCGGTCTGCGAATGCCGATCACGCGTGCTGAGCTGGTTCCTAAAAAATTGGACAGTGTCCAGTAGAAGTTTTGCTACTGGTTGGATGGTTACCCCCCGTCCGATGGACATGGGCGAAGAATCAGCAAGATTATGCGATCGGAGAGCCGGAGGCAGGTGAGGCATTTCAAGGATTGCCTCAAAGTTGATTGTGCGTCTTCGGATGGGTGTCTCACCGTGGAGGCCTTTCATGATTGGTGTAGACAGGCGAACATTGTGACTGAGGCCCTATGGAGCAATGTCCGTCGCAATTTGCCCAAGAAAAAGAAAGAGCCGCCAAAAGGAAGCCTTCTACTACTAGGGGACGCTGCGGTGGATGAACGCCAACAAGGTACCTTGAGGTTGGGACCAAAGTTCTGCGTCGAACCAAGGCTCGACATTGTTGACAGGTTATCGCTCACAAGGGACGTCGCCCGTCGTGTACCTGAGAAGGAGAAGGACAGATGTGTAGTGGAGTGTGTGGACGTCGTTGCCCATGCGCCGGTAAGCTGCAACTCTAGGCCTAGCATTGTACAGACTGCGAAATATTTGGTTGACAACAAATTGAGGGTTGTTCAAGCGGACAAAGAAGGGATGTTGACTGTGTTACCAGAGGCCTTGTATGTAGAAAAAGCCTTTGCGGCGATGCACAAGTGCTTTAAAGAATATGATGCTGACGTGGAAAGCGTGAAAAAGAAGGCGGTTGAGATGATGAAAAAGTGTAACTTAGAAAAACTTGCCTCTACTGTTAAGAATTCAAAAGGAATGAAGTTGGCTGTATTTTTTACCGCGAAAACCCATAAGCAGGGAATTCCGTTTAGGCCGATAGTGTCTGAGAAAGGTGCTTGGCATTTCCTCGTTTCGGGGCATTTGCAAAAAAATGTTGAATTCCTTGGAAGTAAAGGATCCTTTTCTGCTGAGTAATTCGGAAGGCCTTGCAGAATTCTTGGCATCTGATAGTAAGAGGAACAGCTGGGGCATCAGCATAGATGTTCAGGATTTATATTACTCTTTGCCGCATGCGCCTTTGATGAACTGTGCAAAAGATTGCATCACAGAAGATAATGATGAACAGACATTTCGCAACACGTGCGGGATGCCCATTGGGTCGTTCCTAGAGTTGTTGCACTTTTATTTAGCGAACACCCACGTGGGTTTCTGCGATAAAACGTACATTCAGGCAAAAGGTGTATGCATTGGGTCGAAGGTTGCCCCGGTCCTAAGAACATATTCATGGGCAGCATAGACAGTGATCTGGCAAGGTACCTAGAAGGTGTCGTCTACAAGGTCTACAGATATGTAGATGACTACTTAGTTCTAGGCTGTGATGTGCGAAAGGATGATTTCAGAAGAACTGTATTAGAGGCTTTTAATTCTCATGGCAAAGGGTTAGCCTTTACTTCTGAAGTTCCGCTGGAAACTAAGCTTCAATTTCTTGATCTAAAGTTAGAATTTCTGTCTGACCATGTGTGTTGGGCGTTTTCGCCGAGGGTTGGAAAGCCGCTTTTGCATTATGCTTCAAATCATTCTAAACTAGTTAAGAATGGCATAGTCACCAATTGTTTTCGGTCTGCATTGTCAAAGTCTTGTTCTCACAGAGCTCATGATGCGTTTCATGAACAGGTTGCTCGACTGCAGGATGCAGGATACCCTTTGTCGGTGTTACAAGCTACTGGCAGCAGACTCTTAAGAAAGCTTAAACAGAAAAAAAGAGCCGTCGTTGGAAAAGGGTAGGCAGAATGAATCTAACCCCAACATAGTAGTGATTCCTTATGTGCACGGGCTGTCTCACAGAATAAAAATGGTAGCAGTAAAGTACGATGTCAAGGTGGTGTTCTCGGCAAAGAACAAGATAGGAGGTGTATGTTCTTTGGTTAATCAGAAATGTCACAAACGGAATAGTCCACGAGAAATATGTACTATTAAACACAAGCACCAGTTTGTCGACTGTGCCATAAACATAGTATACAATATTCCGTTGTCATGTGGTCATGTGTACATAGGGCAGACTGGCAGATGTATTAATACTATACTAAGGGAACATATGTCCAGTGGGAAAGGTCACCCTAGTACACATTTAGCGCTGCATTGTAGCGAGTGTGCATGCGCACCTTGTTTCAATAACACTTCCATTGAATACAGGCATCAAAATAAAACGTGTAGGGAGATAGCGGAGGCTTATCACATCGAAAAGCACAAAGATAAGTGTGTTAGTCACCCCTCGGTTGCTCTACTTGAAAAAGAGTTGTCGCTTATATCAGCACGTTAAGACGTGTGTTCATGTGATGCATTGAGTACTTTTCTTGTTTTTGGATTGTTTAACCTGATCGAGCAGATCATTGGGTTGTTAAATATGTGTGTATTCCGAATAATAAACCAGTTGTTAGATCGCGCCTGTCCTTGTAGGTCTTTTCTTGTCCCTGTGTGCTTGCGCGAGTCAGTGAACAACCCCTATACATAGCCTTCATAGATTACGAGAAGGCATTTGATTCGGTGGAGACATCAGCCGTCATGCAGGCACTGCGGAATCAGGGCATCGACGAAGCCTATATAAACATAAAGGAAGAAATCTACAGCGGATCCACAGCCACTATAGTCCTCTATAAAGAAAGCGACAGAATCCCAATAAAGAAGGGCGTACGGCAGGGAGACACGATCTCTCCAATGCTATTCACCGCGTGTTTACAGGAGGTTTTCAGGGCCCTAGATTAGGAAGAGTTAGGGATAAGAGGTAATGGATAGTATCTCAGTAACCTGCGATTCGCTGATGACATTGCACAGATGAGTAACGCGGGAGACGAATCAGAGCTTATGATTACTGAACTGGATACGGAAAGTAGAAGAGTAGGTCTGAAAATTAATATGCATAAAACTAAAGTAATGTGGAACAATCTTGGCAGAGAACAGCGCTTTGCGATAGGTGGCGAGACACTGGAAGTTGTAAAGGAGTACGTCTACTTAGGACAGGTAGTAACCGCGGAGCCGAACCATGAGAGTGAAATAACTAGAAGAATAAGAGTGGGATGGGGCTCATTCGGCAAGCATTATCAAACCATGAACGGTAGTCTACCACTATCCCTCAAGAGGAAGGTATATAACAGCTGCATCTTACCGGTACTTACCTACGGAGCAGAAACCTGGAGACTTACAAAGAGGGTTCAACTTAAACTGGGGACGACGCAGCGAGCGATGGAAAGGAAAATGATAGGTGTAACCTTATGAGACAGGAAGAGAGGAGAGTGGGTCAGGGAACAAACGGGGGGTTAAGGGTATCATAGTTGAAATCAAGAAGAAGAAATGGATATGTGCCGGGCACGTAGCACGTCGGCAGGATAACCGCTGGTCATTAAGGGTAACTGACTGGATTCCAAGAGATGGCAAACGCGTGAGGGGGAGACAGAAAATTAGGTGGGTAGATGAGATTAAGAAGTTTGCAGGTATAACATGGCAGCAGAAAGCACAGGACCGGGTTGATTGGCGAAACATGGGAGAGGCCTTTGCCCTGCAGTGGGCGTAGACAGGCTGATCATGATGATGATGATGAATAAAGAAGCTGCCATGAAAAAAGTACTATCTGCTTCTCTTCTTCCGCAAGTTTGTTTTCCTCCTGTTTTCTCAAGCGAAGTACTTCTGCTAGGCGATAGCGTGGTATTCTTTTTAACTTTGATGACATTATATTCCTGTAGGTGCACTTTTCCATGTACTTCAAATTTCGAACTCTGTAACCCACCCCGTTGCGGTAAGTCCTCCGTTATAACTAATGAACAAATTAATTAGTAATAACGCAGATACCGTGAGTATATAATGCTCAGAAGAGCATGCTGCAAGCTAATGTAATTGGGTTCACAGCCTATGTGTGCAGGTGCCCTACGTTATAGCCACCGACTGATGCAACTTAGTAACGACATTGGCGCAGTGAAAGGAGCGTTTCGCGGAGAAGCTGTACATAACTAGGCTATTTGTAACTCCTGGAACAGTTACCTACGCAACAAGGAACTATCATCATCATAAGTGGTCATTACTTCATATTTAAAAAAAAAGCGACAGTGGCCACCCAGACTCAGGTCACACTGCAGCTGACGAAATGAGTGAAGTGGTTGACGGGACTGCGAATTTGAGAGTAATGACAAATGTAAGAATTTCGGAACTCCGAGAACAGTTGCGTAGAGAACACTTTCCTAGTCAACAGATAACCCTTTGTAGGGAATGCCACTGAGATTGGGAAAACCCTACAACTGTCCATTGGTCCAATAAACGAAGTTTTCCATGTATGTTCGACCGTATTAGGGAGATATCCAAAACCATCATATACAATGACCATCATGACAAGGCACAAATAATAATTGCCATACGCAAGCGGCGTCGATGGCGCAACTTCAACGCCCTGGAAAAGGCACCTATTGGGTAAAACCCATTAGTCACCAGTAGTGAAATTAAATGTCGAGAAATAGGAAATGCGGCAAAAATACGTGTGCTGCTCAAAAGGGAAACGTTAAAGGAGCAGACGCAACACTAAAAATAAACTTTGTGTACCTTTCATCGAGATTCCGGGTCTCCTTCATGCCGTGTGCTACAAAGCTATTCTGGTCATCTGCATTCACAAAGTCAACTGCCTCATAATTTTTTAATACTGTCATTTTCGCATACGCTGTGACATGTAGGTGAAGTGAAAGTCGCAACATTCTATTTGCTTAGGCTACGAGGTTTGTGTTAGAAGAAAAATGTGTTACATGACTTGTATTGGGTGTTTTCACACAATGATAGACCACCGTAGTTTAATCATATTTACGCCTCAAAATACCTTTAATAAAATGCACACTTCAGGCACTACAAACTCAATTGTACTTCGTTATGTACAAGGGTGATCAAACGTTCCCAGTCCGTGCTGCCATAGGAATACATGGGATTGACCCTGCTGTACATTAATTCATTACTAGAGCGGATAGTGCTGTCATTAATGACAGATTTTTGCTCTGTGGAGGATGTGCGCCTAAGTGGGTCATATTATTTTGATATTGAGATATTGTGCCGGCAAATTTAGCTTAGATAATTACGCGAGATCCTTAAAATGAGCTCTAATTTAGCGCTGATAAGGAGTCTTTTCTTGCGAAGTAGTTCATGTATTTCTCTTCAGGCACTATGGGGTTATTTTATCGGCTAGCACTTTATTTCTAGCAACGCATGAAACACGGAAGAAACAGTTACGGGGAGTGCCGTATCTCGGGCGCTAGAGAACACCGGATAGCTCCTAGTCACTTGATTCGTTGTCTTGTGTCGTGCTTTGTATTACCGCGAACATTTAATGATCTAACTGCACCTTTTCCAGAAAATGCGAATGACAATAATGAAGAGGTGAACATATACACATTATATGGAATAAGCACAAAACAATACTACGGATACATCAGCCTGCACAGTGCCGATAATGGGCCTAATAAAGAAGCTATCGTGCCATGAATTCATTTTTTTTATTATTTCTTCAGAAAATTTAGCGGCCCACTAGGGGCACTACATAGGGAAGGGTCATGAGCACAAATTGAACGCGACAGCGTTAAAGAGCTTGTTTTGCAGAAATTCTGCTGTCGGTGTCGGAGTCATGGGTTGTAGTGAAAAGTCGGTGTTGTCCGTGAGTCGAAAATTGCAGATAGATGCAAAAGATAAATAATAAAAAAATTAGCACATCTCAATTGCCATGGGAATTGATGTTATTCGAAGCATGCGGAGGCAAGCTGACTGGGTTGTAATTTTCTTACTGAGCCAAACGTTACGAAATGACGTTAAGGATATGTACAAGTGTTGTACGCACAGAAATATGTTGAACAGTCGCATATGTTTCATATAACCAGTTGTTTACAGTTGCGTAACGATGCCAACAGAAACATGGGATACCAACAGAAACCAACAGCAGAAGCTATAAGCTGATATGTAGCACTTGTGCTTGCGTGGAGGGCAGCCTTGGATAGTGCTACGCGGACCAACTACAGTGGAGGGCGCTTAAGTATATAATTGACGTTAACCCGACATGACACCTGCCTCATAGGAGTACGTATGTAACGCTTATAAAATTAGATAGCCAGCACTGGAACCACAATTGACGTTTCACCAACATTACGCCTGCATAGGGTCTTTTTCTAAAGCAGTTCTGAGACCGGGCGTGGCTCTGTGGTGGAATACTTGTTTGCCACGCAGATTGCTTGGGTACGATTCCTGCTGGGACCCTGATATTTATTATTTGCATTCGTCGGGTCAAGGCTGCGGATGTCAGTTTTTCTTAACGCTCTCGCTTTTAAATTATTAATGTCTGTCCTCGCCATTCCTGGGTTAGACATAAATTGTCAAACACCTGTGGCGCATACCCGCATACCACGGCCCGTGGTATACGGGTATGTGCCACACGTGTCTGCAGGAAAGGGTTTGACGACGTATATGACAGGATTTTTACGTTATTCATGTCATGACCAGCCAGACATATTCTTCAATACCTCTTACCCTCCCATACAAATTTGGGTATACCCTTAGTTAAGGCGGTGATCACGAGAGCATCCAGACGTAGGCGGATACCTAGATAGATAGATAGATAGATAGATAGATAGATAGATAGATAGATAGATAGATAGATAGATAGATAGATAGATAGATAGATAGATAGATAGATAGATAGATAGATAGATAGATAGATAGATAGATAGAAACGCAAAAGTGTTTACAGTACGCAAAGAAATGCTTTGCATTTAAAACATTCATTCCAAGATTGAATCGAACCCAGGCTTTCTGTGTGGCAAGCAGGAGTTATACCACGGAGCTACACCAGCCTTTTTTTTACTGCTGCACGTAACATTCAAACACTTAGTTACGCTAGGGCTTGAAACAGTGTCATAAAAAAACCCGCTATGAGGATTTCGTGTATTGGGAGGATTCCCTAGAACACATGTAATATTGTGTGGCAGAATTGTAGAGTTGCACCAGGCGTCAAAACATGTGAGTTGCGCATCGAGTGAATGGTTTGAAGCTGGCCACCCTATAAGAATATTAAGCTGCGCAGGTGCGCGAGTTAGCTTATAGACGCGTAAAGGGCTCTTCACCAATTTGGAAAAGGAAAAATTATGGCGTAGTGGGGCATGTAACAACTGTACTTGCAGAAGGCATTCTAGGATAGTTTGAAATGGCCAGCGTTACGCGCGCAGATGTCCCATTCCTTGCGGCACAGATGAAGGCGATGCGTACAGGGCCTCATTACGCTATCGTGTTTTACTCTTGCAGACGAAGCACAGGCGTCCTCGAAGTTTTTTTTTAAATGAAATAGGATGACGGGCGGTTAATACAGAACTGTGACAGAAAAAGTCTCGATAGATAGATTGAAGGTACATGTTTTCAAACGAGAGTGCGTTCAACAAAGAACAAAATAAGGAATGGGAACAAATATTATGCAAGAGCAGATTTTTTTTTACTGGTAATGCTAGGTTTTTAGATACCTTAGCAATATTGAATAAAGCAATGACTGAGTTGTGGCAATTATGCATTGCAGGACATTACATTCTTTCCAACAGCAGATCTGTTTAAGCTTTTTTGTTTGTCCGTCGATCGTAGGCCAGAAACACGCGTTGCCTAGCAACAACTTGGCACAGCTGTGTGTCGCTTCGCATAGAAAGAGAACCATATGATTGCGCTGCTATTGCGAGAGAATGAGAAAAAAGATACTGAAGAGCAGGAATCAACGTTTATTTCACGAAAAAGTATCGCGGTACTAGTCCCGCTTCTACCCTTGGTGGGAGGTCTCCTCATTTGAGAAATCCTCTGGCCGTCACTGTGTCCTTGGCACTGGGAACGAGACGTCGTTGTTGGTCCAGGTTCTCCAAGGCGAGCTTGGCCTCCCACGTTTCCAGAAGGTCCTCGTTTTCTTGGCCGGCGTTACAGGCGTTCGGTGAAGGAGCTGTGTCTGTATATTGCACGGGCACGCGAGGGTCATATGGGCCAAGGTGTGAGGTACACCGCCAATTCTTGTCAACAGCATATCTGTTTAAGCTTTTTAGGAGCGAAGCTCCTTAGGCCGGCACTCCGCCGTCGCCGTTGAAGATCCCTGGCACGGTGCCAGCTGTGGCGTCTCCCAGTTTCTTTAGGTGGCGTTGCGTCTCCCCCTCATGCGGGAGGATAAATGAGCTTTATGAGCGCTGGAACGCAGGTGGCGTCTGCACGATGCGCAAAGCGCGAGAATACGAACGATACCGAAACGAAGGCAGATTAGCTTCCCTCTTTATCTTTCTTCGCACTGCCAGCGCTGTCGCAAAAAAAAACAAAAAACAAACAGAAAACAAGTCGCGCGGCGCAAAAACAGTTCGCGTTCATAAACGACAGTAAAATTCACCGAAACCCATGTTTGTACATATATAAAAATAGGGACCCACTTGAGATTAGTTAGGGCTGCTCACAGAGCATGGATAATCGTCCTCAGAAACGTAAACGTGCTGATGAAGATGATAAGCAGCCTGGCAAGGATGAGGAACGCAAAGCCAAAGCAACACCAGGAAGACGAGCCCGCCAACAGGATCCTGCGGTTAAGGCACGACGAGCGGAGCAACAGCAGCTACGCCGACAGGGTCCTGCCGTTTGTGCTAGAGCGGCCGAATTTAAGCGCCGACGCCGCCAACAGTTTCGAAATGCACATAGTCGTTTGCGTCCCATTTCTAAGGAGCTTCGCTCATCGGATGTATTCGTACACGGAACAACTGCTAGTTTTTGTTTGGCCGTATATCGTAGGCCAGAAACATGCATTCCCTAGCAACCACTTGGCACAGCTGTGTCTCGCTTCGCATAGAAAGCGAACCCTATGATTGCGCTGCTATTGCGAGAGAACGAGAAAAAAGATAATGAAGAGCAGGAATAAACCGTTTGTACGCCACCTCACCGACTATATTGATCGCTGGATGGAACTGTCGGAAACAGAAAAGACGTCCGAAGGCGTCTTCGTACGAATATCTCTTCGTAAGAAGACGTACGAAGAGATATTCGTGTAACGTAGAGTACAGTCTGTGAATTAGTACACCTTAGGTGTAAGTGCTGCTCTCAAGTCCCCTGAGTATGGTGTTGTCCTCTTTCTTGAGGTTGGAATGTGGTAGTGTGTATTTATTCTCTGCGTTCTAGCCTTTCATGTTGCAGTATTGCACAGTATGTGATGGGTACGAACTCAGCCTCCTCGGACGCCGTCCTGGCGTCTGGAGAGTGGGAGAGGAGTGAAAGCGACAGAACGAAAAAAGAGAAAATGACAGAGACGGGAAATGTGAGAGATATAAAAAGAGAAAGAGAGAGGAAAAGCATAGCATAGCCTTGTATGAGAGTACAGCAATTGAGAGCTTGCGAAAGGAAGGTGAGGTTGAGGAGCAGTGGTCTGAGGTTGATGCAGAGAGTAAAGAGGAATATATTGTAACAAAATAGCAAGTTGGGCGAGTTGGTGCGTATTCATATTTGAAGAAAAAATCAGCGCACTGAAAAAACGAAGAGAAAGAAGAGATGGAACACACAGCGCTGCATGTGTTCCATCTCTTCTTTGTCTTCGTTTTTTCAGTGCGTTGTTTTTTCTTCAAATATGAGTGAAGAGGAGGCGAGACGGTAGATCATTGCATAAGCATGCATAAGGTGCTATTCGCAATGCCCATAGACTATCGTGCGACCAAGCTGAATTCAGGAGCGTCTTCTCGAGGAGGGTTAATAGACGACACAATGGCAGCTATACGCAGTCGCTTCCTTGTTCGGCTGTGGTAACCTGAGTTTTGACGTGTTAGCAAGAAACGAGCACTACGACTGCATGTTTCCTGCACCAGTGAACCAATCGGGCTCTCCGTGACACGATAAATCTGATTCGTTCTGGCGAGATGCGAAGTAAATACATGGCAGCTCGCTCTTTCAATGATAGCCCACAGCGTTGACACATCAGCTTGGCGAGGTTTTCTGTAGCCATGTAGGTTAGTTAAATTTTATCGTCCAACCTTTCCATTTGAAACTCACCTCGTTTTACTTGCATACAGCATTCGTCAATGCTTTTGTATTGCATGAATCCTGTAACATTGTACGGGATTCATACAATTTGGCTAGGGCCTAAGCCGCTTGTTTTTGTACGTTTCTTGGTAGGTGGCAGCACACTGCAAGCGATTTGCTTGTTGACCGTGTTGAGTTCAAAATGTGCTCCACGCCCAGATAACATGGTGACGAGGTGTGGTCGAAGTCGCTCGGCGGAGGAAATTCTTCAGATTACTTTCAGCAGGGATGTTGAAAGAAACCGTCTTGAAGACGAGGATTTTTCACTGTACATAGAAGGCTGTGAAAGCACCGAGAGTGACAGCGGCGATGGATGATGGGCTGCTAACTCACGAGGAGCAAGTTGCACTTCACGTCCCCTCGTGCGTTAACATTTTTCACGCTCGTAAGTCGCTTTGATTGTATTTGATGTATAATATCCTTCAGCGAGATCAAAATAAACGCATAGTTTTTCTTGTGCATTGCATGTAGTGCAATTATAGTGGATGGAGCGCCGCATGCCGCGAACACGCTCGAGCTCGAACAGCGAAGCGAAATGGTTTGAGCGATGAAACGTGTGCCACAATTCACGCCTCTAGGTCGGCTAGCTTCTCTTGTACTCCACCGATACCTTCCGAACCGATACCTTCGACGAACTTTCGCAACGTCGAAAAATTCACACTTATGCTTTTCTCATTGTAGAAGAATTCGACGTTGACAAAAGCATACGTATGTATTCTTTTCTATATTCATGTTTCAATCGTTCGGATCCAACTTGCAACATTCGAGTGCAGTGAATTGCGCACGGCTAGATTTTGAGCATGGCTGTGACACAAGCGCTACAGAATGGGATAAAAAATGCTTGTGTTCCGTTGAAGAAGCAACTCCCTGTTCCTGACTGCATAAGTAATGACGATGGCGTAATATGTTTGCAAACCACCACCACGTTAAGCATTCGGTCCCGTGCAGCAGCGATGACGCTACTCGCTAGCGGCCTACTCCTGCGACATATCCGTCAGGCAGGCTCGGTACATACTACTTCGGAGTGCCGTTCAGTTCATCCGTCAGTCATAGCTCATGCAGTTTTCCGTAGAACGCACAGAATTTCGCAAAGCACCTTTCATGCATGGTAACGGAGCTGAAATATAACCTTTCTACCGCAGCAAATATGTAGGTGGCGAGCTTCCATGGTTTGGGAAAGTATTTTGGTCTCATATACATTTCAGTGCAGCTCATGACTTTATCCGGTGAAAGTGGCACGGGCCGTACGTTCGCAAGTCCTATCTGTTCTTATTCTAACAAACGGGTTGATTCTCCTCCGGGCACCATCTAGAATCGCACAGCGCGCCACCTATAGTTCGTGGGCATTGCGAATAGCAAGGGGTGGAAAACGAAAGTGACGGTGAGGAGGAGTGATGTGAGGGTGACGAAGAGAGAGGGTGTAGCATAGCATGGCCTTGTATAGTATAGTATAGCAAGGAGGTGGGAAATGGAAGAGATGGTGAGGAGGATTGAAGGGGGGATACCGAGGAGAGAGGGTGTCGCATAGCATAGCCATGTATAGCATAGTATAATATAGCAAGGGGTGCGAGACATAAGTGACGACGAGGAAGAGGGAAAGGATGAGGAGAGGGTGTAAATCATAGCATAGTGTTGTTAGTAGAGCAACGAATGCGAAAGGGAAGTGGCGGTGAGGAAGATGGAAAGGAGGAGGCTAAGGCCACCACCTTCATGGTTTCTGTAGTCCTCGTACCACTATTGCGCAGCTGCCCGAGTGTTTTCATGAGGCTATAAAGACGAATTATTCACTCTAAGAAAAAGTCGAGTATTTTGGGAGTAATTCTGCTACACAACTATAATCGTCATCTGGCTTGCTCACGTTTCCTCTCTTGAGAACCCGGCTCCCGGCACATTCCTATCAACAATGCTATGTCACGCTGATAACGCGCGCGGCGTTCGTGACCGGGAAGTGCCGGGACGGAGGTGATAACGCCAGGAAAGTACGCGGGGTAGATGACGATTATAGTTGTGTAGCAAAAAGACACCCTTTTTACTCGATTATTTCTTAGAGTGTTTTATATTTTAGGCCGAGCAAAAATAGGGTGCCTATTGTAGGCATGATGTTGCGACTTGAAGTACGAAGTGGCCGTAAATTATGCGGTGGGGCAAATGATGGATTGCTCTTAGCGAGTAGAAAGGAACACAAACAAGACTGATCCCTCTGTAATAGGAATCGGTATAACACGAAAGTGAAACGTGTCTTTTGCATTGTGCATTGTTTCACCAGAAGGTCGAATGAATAAATGCTATAGCTATAAATTGTAATGTCACGAAAAGAAGGGCAAGTCACTCGAAACTTGCAGCACGTTCCTCAAGCAGAAAGGACGCACGAAAAGAACATACACAGGACGAGTGCGAACAGCTGTCACGGAACCAGTCAGCACGCCGGCATTGGACCGATCTCGGCCCAACGTCGGCAAATGTCGGTAGCGGTATTGGCCCCATGTCGGCAAATCACGCTCGCGCTACTTTCACGCAGATCGGTCTGATGTCGGCAAGCCGGCGTTGGGCCGATGAGGGCTTGCCGGGCCAATGAGGGCTTGCCGGGCCGATGAGGGCTTGCCGGCGTTGGGCCGATGAGGGCTTGCCGGCGCTCGGCTGCTGACGCCTTGCCAGCGTCGATCCGAGACCGGCCTGCCGTTATTCAGCCGATGATGTCAAGCCGTCATGGGGCCTATGTAATCTGGCTGATGCTGGCGTGGTGTCGGCATCGCTGACGTCGGGAAAGCCGCCGGTGTGATGGTCAGCACTCGTTATTATGGTAATTTACCGTTCGTTGAGTAAGGTACTATACTGTGCCGTTGTGGTCTGCACGTAGCCAGCTTTAGATGGGGACACTGGCAGTAGTTGCTCGATGCGTACAGTAGCTTGATTAGAGAGGCTGATACACGTGTTATAAAGTGAAACGGCTGCGTGCCGACCAAGGTAGTCCGGTATTACTGTGATTCACTGTGCTGTAAGTCAACAGTGCTAAAAAAAGTCTATTCGTGACACAACGGCACTCATCGACTACCGTTGGCGCCGTATTCGGTAAATACTTCGTAATCAGAACAACCTGTTTCGGGTCTTAGCGTACCATTGAGACGCAGAATTCTGTGGAACCGTGCAAGGACCCGAAGAAAAGTCAATATTGTCTCCAACAAAACTAAAAGGATGAAAGCCCTGCTGCATCAATTAAGCATGCGTCTAGGTAATGAAGGAGCAACACATATGCAAAGTGATAAACAGAAATTTATTCACACATATGAACACACGCGAGCAGTTCCGGAATAATGATGCCATAAAGGAACACCTAAACATCTATAGATAGCGTAGCCAACATCTAAAACGTTCCCACAGCCACCGTATTCCTTATGAAAAACAGGAAAATATGATCGAGAATGGGGTCAGGCGAAAAGTTACAATCTCTTGAATGTTATTCACGGCAAATTCACAATAAATATTTAAAAACGCAGAACGGGGAAAAATATGATTAAGAATTAACGAAGAATATCATAGCTACTTGTGTTTTGTGGACGATATCGCACATTTCGGCAATAACGGTGATGAATCCCGAAACAAAAGAAATACTCGTGACGTAAACGAAAGAAGCCGGATTAAGCGTGTACCCGAAGAAAACAAAGATCATGTTAGGCGGCCCGGCGAGAAAGAAAGATTAAGGGTGGCAACCAGACTAGAAGAGCATGTATGCGCGTGGGTTAGTTACTAACAGAGGAGCCCCCCAACTCCCACGTCATGTTTACCAAATTCACCAAAAAATAAGGTTGGGTTGGTTCGCAAACGTTACTCCATCGTAACATTTGACTGGAAATTTAATTGCCGCTATCCTTTCAGCGGAAATCACAATTATATCAGTCACAACTTATGGGACATAAACATGAATAAACAACAGCATGCGGCCTGAAAAACTTTAGGAGTGGTGCTGCAAGGTTCCACATACTGTATACATCTAAACAAGGTAGACACGCACGCACGCATTGCTTATCTCAAGGTAAGAATATAACGAAAAAAAAACCGTGCATGAATACCGTTCACGTGTGGCCCTTGGATCGGTAAGAATACGAGCGAATAAAAAGCATGGTCAATAGCGAACGCACGATAAAGAGCACATAAATCTGATTGGGACAGACGTAAGAGCAGTCAACACGTGTCCTTATATCAGGGGTCTCAAACACGCGGCCCGCGGCCCGCACATGGCTATGCTCATCCCATATGATATATATATATTTTTTTAATTTCATAAGTATGTTCGTGAGCTACACAGGCATGACTGGCATAAAGCATTGTTTTCACGAGGTACCCCGTGTGGTCACCATTTGTTGAAGCGTAACTGTGTAACAAAAACAGTATTTCAGAATCGTCGTCCGGATTTTACTCATTTTGGAGATCGGTATTGGACATGTTGTTGGATGGAATGCTGGGCCCAAATCTTCTTCAAAAATGACCCGTGTATGAGACATGGAAAAGGTTTTTTTTTCTTCGATGGTAGTGTTTGCTGACAATGTGCACGAACTAAACCCCCCCCCCCTCCCCTCGTTCTTGCATTCTTTTCCCTGACCCGGCCCTTGTGGCACTAAATTCTGCGAATGCGGCCCGCTGCCTGAGATGAGTTTGAGACCACTGCCTTATATGAAGCAAGCCAGTCCAATATGGAAGCACGTAGCCACTCGCTGCTAGCTGCGGTGATTTCTCTGCCGAAAGCAGTGCCGGAATCTTGCCGCGTATCCGTCTCGCACTCGTTTTTGACTTTCCTCCACACAATGACACTTCTTGAAGAATTCTGCTGGCCGGAGCGAAAAAACCTGCTCTCACTACAACTTATCCTTCCATTGAGCTGGCTAACCTTCGCTGCCTGGTCAAGCAAGTTTCGCGACAATGACGCTGAACGACAGGAGTTAAAGGCGGGGGGGGAGGGGGGGGGGAGGAGGGGTAGAGGTTGAAGAAGACGACAAAAAAATGCTGATTCTCCCTTCTTAGAAGCACGGCTCAGCATCCGACAATAGTGTGCGCCCTCCACCCTTTCCCCGTGTCTCCTCTCCCCCTCCACATAATGTCGTCTGTGGGCTACGTGGAATTTATAATGCATCGCCTGTTCCAACGTGTCGCTACGTGAAAACTTTCCGTACACCACGTTGGAACCGCATTTTTTATCGTATTTCCCGTGCAATAATAGTAACATTAAATGCGACTGCTTCTAAAAGCACGTGGGAAGCAATCGTTGAACGAAATTTTTACTTCACAGTGACATGTATGGGACAAAAAGACGGCGATGAAGTGAAAACACGAACTCACAAACACGTGTCAAACACGTGTTTGTATGTTCGTTAACGATTCTAGGTGCTAGTGGGCTAGTTGGTTTGGAAGGCTTTTACCGAAAAAACGTGTCTGCACTTATTCCCTGTCTTTCTTGCGCCATACCTATTTTTCTCAAGTGCTGAACAACTAGCTCAGCAACACCCCTTGTTCAGCTTTTTACTACTTTCACAAGGTAAAATTATGTGACTTGACTGAAGCAGATGCGCTTGTTACGGTTGACCACAACATGCGCGTGTGTAAATACGTGCACACGCACAGACAGGAAACTATTCGTGCAGCTTTATAAGCACTCCCACCATGCAGTTAGCGGCTTAAAGGATGTAAAGGATATAACACTAGAAATATGATGTAAGGTCCGCTTTATGCACAGACTTAGTTTCACATAAAACTTCTTCCCGCTAAATGTATTCCTGCTGGAATGATTGGGCGAATCCTGATGCTGGATATATCAGTGAGGTCAACCTACCAATGGCAAAAACATTTATGAAAGACAAGTACTTTGAATGTAAGTTTGAAAGTTTTTGTAGCGTTGTACAACTCGTCAACGAAGTGGCCATCTAATGTCAGTCGAAGGGCCACTTTTTGGGTAGAAAAGCGACAGTGCTAGTGATAACTGTTAGTTATTGTCATAGCAGAAACTAAAAGCTATTTGGTCGGCGTTACTGCGCGGCCCGAATAGTACATGCGGCATTAACACGATACAATGCATGCACTTTCTTATTTCTGCTAGTACACCAATCCATGTCGCAGCTTTCTGCAGCTTAGCCGAGTAAGCATTCAAGCGTCTAATGCTATGACATTACAAGTGTACCCTGTGTTTAACAACAAAAAGCACATGAACAAAACTACTTAGAAGCACGCACGCATGATGTTTTGGCGATTAAACGCATACATAGGACGCTCGACGTCTGGTCGATACACAGAATAAAGAAAGGAATTTTCGGTAATGGTTATCTCGATCGGACTTTAATTATCGGTAGACCGTAGACGGGGTGCAAAAAGGCCAAATATTCCCTGGCAAAAGACTGTCACTGACCTCTACAACCTGAAGGACGGCAAACTATTCCAAATATTAGCCACTGAAAGCCAGCTCAGGAAACGTCGGCTGAATAAAGGAAGAAGTGATCCGAATATTAGCCGGTGAAAGCCAACGGCTCAGCTGGCATAGGCTGAAGAACAGGAAAACCGGCCCAATATTTGCCGATGAAAGTCACTGGCACAGCCGATATGGGCGCGACGGCGGCAAAAGGGTGGCAAACCAGGCCCAATGTTGCCGGTGTAAACCCAATATTGGGTGAAGGGCGGCAAAACCGGTCCAATATTTGCCGATGAAAGTCATTCGCTCAGCCCATATGGGCGGGACGGCGGCAAACGGGTGGCAAACCGAGCCCAGTGTTGCCGGTGTAAACCCAATATTGGATGAAGGGTGGCAAAACCGGGCCAATATTTGTCGATGAAAGTCATTGGCTCAGGCGATATGGGCGGGAAGGCGCCAAACCAGGCCCAATGTTGCCGGCGTAGACCCAATATTGCATAAAGGGCGGCATAACCGGCCCAGGATTGTCGGCCAAGTTCGACGACTTAGCCAATAATGGCTCACTGCCGGCAACATTGGGCCGAGATTGGGCCTCGCATAGCCGCCGTAAAACCAATATCGGCCCTATGTTGTGTGCTGCCTGGGGATTGTTACTTGTGTGTGAGCAGCGCGCTCCTTTCGCACGCGCAGCCGCTGGAAAGAACGAAGTGATCTTCGTGCTCTCTGTAACTTCAACGTACAGATGCGGTGAAAGCCCAAGACGTATAGACGGCCGCGATCACGAGATAAGCGCGGGCGCACGAGCGACCACGCCCTGTTGAGGCACCCGCATTGCAACGCCTTTAAAGCGCGCTCTCCGGATCCTTCGCGCCATCTCGCCAGTGATAACAAGAGTACGCTGAAGTCACCGATCTCTGAGTACTACCAGGGGTAAATGGTGTATATAAATAGCTCGCTGTCAGCAAGCAGACGAACGTGCGCTTTGTGGCCGAGTCGGTTCACAACGCACGCTGCGGAGCGAGAGGTCATAGGTTCGACTCCCTGAGGCGCAACTTTTTTTTCTAGTTTTTCTTTGCCATTTCTTAGCATATGTTTTACAACGTCATATCCGTGACACAAATACGTCAGTAGAGCGGGGGGTGCACCCCGGCATAAAACATTTTTCGTGTTAAAAAAGGCAATCAAGGGAAAATTCCTGCGCCTGAGGAGTAGCGGCTTGTTGAGCGTTTCATTGAAAGATGATTCACTTTGAAATTGCGAGTACGATGACAATATGAGAGGCGCTGCTTTATTCTGGACCGTCATTAGTAGATTTGTAGAGGTGATCTGTTAGGGAGGTTAAAATATTTAAGTATATTTCAACTCTTAGTGCTTCACCAATTGATTCCCACTTGATTGCCATTTTGCTTATGTTCTTGCGATTTGTTGTGAAGCAATTGTTTCTGAGTGAATCCTTCCAGCATTGCTTTGTGGGTCTTGCTGAAAAGTCATCTTGGGCAAAAAAAAAAGAAACAAAACCTCGCTCAGTAGTTGAACACAGCTCGGACGCCTCTGAAGAACTCATAGAAGCCCCTTTAAGGGTACGTCGTCTAATTTGGCTGATCACACTCTATGTTCCCAGTTACACCTAACCTAAATTAAACATGCAACAGAGGCGGTCAGCCTTTCTTCTGTAATCAGCTCTTACGACAATATACTCCACATTCGGCAACACATGTACGCTCAAGTGACGAGAAATGCAGGATAGCAAGCTTTCTGGACCTTCAGAAACGTAATAGCGAAGATCATGAGGTGGTTTATGTGCACGCAGCCAAAAACATATGCGGCTACCGAATAGCCTTGGCAGTAGCCGGCAGTCAAGAAGTTGTTCCAACATCCGCTGGTACTCGATATGCGCGTCTTCAAAGCGTAGTCTATTAAGGAGAGAAAGGGCATGGTGTGCGCTTCCGAGGCAGAGGTTCATAGCTGGGGCCACGAACACGTGCGGGTGTTCCGTGTCCCGCTGAGCTCTGTCTCGCTCCACCGAGGCACGACATTCGCCCGTCTACATCGTCGCCTACATCGAACCATGTCCGCTGCTTTGCATCTACACATGGTTCCCTTCAGCGGGAGATGGTGTAATCTTTAGTCGGTGCAATCTCACCCGAAATAGTCGGCGGCGAAACACCACTGGTACGCGTGGAATCTGCGCGACTCCGACAACCATGCCGACAACGAGCTGTGACACGCGAATACGAAGCGAAAGGCAAAGAACATGACTGCGTCGGCGACTCCCCGATGCTAGCGCGGCCAGGGTTTTTCACTGCTATCGAGAAGCTTTAACCATGGCCTCCAAGATTGCGCGCCGGCGCGCAATCTCGGACGCCATGCTTTAACTGCGTCGTCGACGAATCGCTCTCTATCGGTGCTAATAAGTGTCATGCCGCATTACTTCTCTTCACCGCTCACAGACGGTGGCACCGCCTTGCATCGCCAACAGAGAGCACCTTGCGGGAGAGAATGTGTGAGAGATATAAGGCGCGTTTGTAGAGAGTCTTGCAACTGCTCCGTTAGCTCAGTCGGTAGAACATCGGGCGCTTTTCGCGCTATCTCCAGGACAGTTTCTTCTGTCCTTACAGTTGCGTGCCGCACTAAAGAGGAACCTGGTCCTTCAGTGGAAACCTGCAACACGTGTCGCGAGTGGCTGCGCAACCTAACGCACACATTCAGTACCTGCGAATCATACCATGAACGCTGCCGCCTCCTGACATTGCTCCCTGTGAACCTTTCTCACCAACAGATTCAAGAAATGATTCCATCCGCAACTCGGCACGTCATTCGGAAATCCAGAAAATACAGAGACACCCGTGGGGTGTGGCCAAATCCGGACCTGTACACCAGATCGAAGCTGAAGCCAGAAAAATTACAGGCAGCAATGAAATACTATACTGACGATGAGCTCAACTCCACCCAACAAAGCCCAAACAAGAAAGATTTGATTGCAATTAGTTCTAAAGGATAAAACGAGTACGTTTCAAAACGGCTGATGACCAGGTCCATTCGAGAAACATTTCGTCTACATAAAGCGGCTCACCCTGACCCAGGGATCGAGCTCACGAAGTTCTCCTCCTTGAGGCCGAAATGGGTTGTGTGCACAAGGTTGCTTCACCAGGAGCAAGAAACACACAACTGCTTCAGTGACGTTTGTCACTGTCTAACTTGTCTGAATATGACTTGTGATTAGGACTCCCTGTGTATAAAATAGGTGTAAATAAACAGTTCCTTCTGAGAGCTCGGCTTGACTACATTTCTAGAAATCTTGCGGTTAGTCCTTACGCCAGGACCAAAACTGCGACGCGTGCACGCACGCAAATGAAGAAGTTTGCACTTGAAGGACATCTTTGGTTTCATATGTCAAGCTGTTGTCCCTCGAGCACAACAGAAGACATTCGCGACCTAAAAATAACGATAATGGCAACTATTGCTCCATGCTCGCTCAATGTTGTGGGTACTCAGTATACGTCAATTTGGCCACTTTTCGTGCTTCGTAGTTCCGACCTCACAAAAATAATGCAACATGTTTTTACAGACTAAGTTAGAACACGTACTTGTATTTAATTCTGAAGAGTTTAAAGAAAATCGAAGATGCTGTTTTTTGTCAAAAATGATCTTCAAAATATTGCATTTTGAGAGACATGTCCTCAGGTGAACATTTCTGGTTAACGTTTGAAGGCACTCTCAGGTATTTCGTTCAGCACATTGTTCACCAAACCCATGGCAATGTTTTTAAAAAATTTGGGAAGTCTGGCGTTTATACTTGCAGAGAAAAAAAATCTTAAATGTGAGCATTATTCAGTTTTGTGCCGATTTCGCGATTTTTTTTTCTTCACAGAACATCAAAACTGCAAAGTAATAATTTTGTGCCAACACAAACTCTCCGTAGTATGTGGAGAAAATTTTTGAGACCTACAGCTACAATAGTGTTTTTGTAGCGTCTCATCTAAATCACATTTTCGCGAAATTCGAAAGAGGCGGTGGCGGCTCAGTGGAGACTTGTGAATTTTTTCAAAGAAGGTGAAATTTTTTTTCGTGAGACCAAAAGTGGTTTTCTGGTCCTGGGGTCTCGGAAGAGAAAATATTTTTTTTTCGGTGAAATTAAGGGGGTCGGCGGACATGCACCGACGTTCTAATCTGAACACACCCTCCTCTAACATCATTCACTTTGTGGATTAATTTTTTTTTTAATATACATGTCTTTGATATACATGTATAGAGTCTGCTCAAACTACCGATATTTATTATCGATCACGTCACATAGAAACAAACTGACACTTGCCCCCCCCCCCCCCCCTCCGAAAAAAAAAAATTCTGGCTACTTCCCTGCTCCCGATACATTATATCTTTCTCCTTGTTCGAAAATATCAGCGCAGAACAGAAGCGACAACCCAACCTGCTTTACTAAAGAGGTTGAGTTTTCTCAGCAATGTCATCTTCAAATTAGATACGTGGAATAACTATATGCCATTATACCAAGATGGAATATTAGCATAGTAAATTTAAAGAATTACATGCCAGCTTTAAAGTCGGACGACTGGAGACTGTCATAAACATCCTAATTCATTTTCCGTTCTCATCGTGCGATTACGCGTCATGAGTGATGGCTGATGACAATTGAAGGTGCGAGTCAGCTTCCGAGCTCTGGTTACGCCCGATCTATGACCTTGATAGGAAAAATAGGACTGGAGTTGCATTGTTATAAAATATGACGTATGCTCACATGTTATTTGACCTCTGTTAAGTTAACTTAAAGGAATACTCAACAAAAATTGGTAAAACTGACGAAAACATCGTAATCCTATTCGGAAGACACTATTACTCCGATAAACAGAGTTCATTTCACGTATTTTTGAGCAGTTGGCGGTATTTGTGGTGGCTAGTCAGCAGGCGGCGGCTGCACACGAGCGTGAGCCATCACGTCATATTCACCGAGGCGCATGCAGAGTGCACGTGTTCCTGTCCTCCTCTTCCCTTTCTCCACCTCCATTTTCATCTCACTCTCCCCCTTCCACAAAAACGCTGACACTTTACCCCAGGCGGCAGCATTGCTCGCTGTCGGTGCTGTTCGTTGTGGTTCTGAGAATCGTAGTGGGAGCCCAAAGGGTTGAGAGACCCAGGTGGCGGTTGGTAATGTTGCCATGCCCTTTTCCGGTGCATGTAACGTCCCCAAGCCTTACCTCCTCTAGTTCACGGCACGGCCGCTAGACGCAGCAGTTCGTGAAAAATGCATTAAATTCATTATTTTCATCTAGTGTTTGTCCGAAATGAAGGTTCTGTCAATCGATTCCAGCACCCAATCTTTCAATTTGGCTGAAAACCTTTGCGACAAAAATTTTGTTCAGTATCCCTTTCAATCGGCTTTGCGCAATCCCCGTGGACAAAAACAGCGCACAACACTTTTGAAAAGAAAATATAACGTCAGAACAGGTGTATCTACCATTTGCCATATTGATATAATGCCCACAATTTTTAACTTGTGTTGGTTGACGTGTGATTCTTAGCTAAGTCGTATTAAACGATGGTGATCAAGTGTTACATGTAGTTTACGCAACATTTGATGTTTTATTGTTAATGCAATTGCTGTATGAATACCTAAGGTGCATTTTCGCCGTCGGTGTTAGGGTGCCTTGATGCGCGGGCGCACGCATCGAGGCACACTAGTCAGCGTCTAGAGTTTCCGCACAACCACACTGTTCGAGTATATAATGTCGCTCCGCGCGTAGTATATTCTATGCGCGAGCAAAAGCGTGTGAACGAAGTGTATACGTGAGTACGATTATAGCTCGTGATCACGGCGTTTCAATATGATCACGTGTTTAGTCACCACCAGACTTGCTCAGGACGACGATCTATTTAAGCGTCGTTATTATGA